>LUCH01008258.1:4474-17541 GCA_013368495.1 Paragonimus heterotremus | reverse complement strand
AATTGATCGGAGCTGTCGCATTCCCACAGATTTTCCAGTCGACCCGTTTCGAACAGCAGAAGCACTAGACTGCAGTTTCCATCTCATTTCAGCTGGTCAATAGTGCATATGGTCGTCACTGTCCGGACTAGAACTGCGACCACGCTTTTCATCAGGCAACCGTGTTTACCACTGCACCATTGACATCGACAGTGACGAGAATATGCCCTACTGACGAGATCTAATGAGAGGGATTCTCGAGTCTAGTGCTTCTGCTCGAAATTGACCGACTGGAAAGTCTGTGGGAATGCGACAGCTGTGGCCAATTGTGGGTGATGTTCAACTTAGAATACAGATGTGCCATACGTGATGGCTTGCCGAGGATATGTCGGTAGTAGCAGATATATGCGTTAGGACGTACAAGTATTGATAAGTAAGGATGCTGGGACGTATGTGATAACTTGTGTTGTTGCATATCTGAAGCGGTCTAGTGTGCGTATGATTTCTCGCTAGTAGCAGCAACCGTTCTGTTTGGCGTATAGTCCAGTTGGTGCTCCTTTCCTTCGTTGTAGCGAAGTCGCTTGAGACCATCTTACGTTGAAATAAGAAATTCTGTAGTCGAGGCGTTGAAAACCTGGGGCTTATGAGCGCAAGAATCTGGACATTCTGGCTCCTGGCCTTCATTTGTCCTGAGAGTTGAATTGAAGTAAATTGACCCTTGTGCACTAGTATCGATCTTGGAAAGTAGAGTGTACAGAGAAAGCACATCAAGCTAGCAAAACACGGAGCGAGTTACGTGTTTAGGCTCCCGACGGATGTTACAAAAAGGATAGCTTGACTAAAGCAGAAGTAGGTGAAAAACCAAAATCGTCAGTAATGTACAAGTTAATACAACTGTCAAAAATGTCATTTATTACAGTCGCTACGTAGCTCTCCCCCAGAAGGCTAGTAAGTATTTCACAGACCTTCGTTATTCCAGATATATATATATATATATATTACATTTACAGGGTGATACACACGAAGAATAATTATATCTGATGGGAAGTGTCAAAGTTTTCGGGAGGGACGGTCGGAGATGGCTGCTGACTCGGAAGGATTCTTTCATTTAGGTTATTTAGTCTCCGGTGCCTTTTTACTCACCGTGTTCAGTCAGTCTGGAAGGGAGAGAACACTGAAGTATCCACACGACAGGAAGAAATGGATAGCTCATTATGTCAACGTATCCGATCGACTGAATGATTTCACAGCCGATGACTTTACGATCACTGCAGTTACGAGTGTGGCTGCCTTCGGTTTGCTCTTCTGCTCCTGTCTAAAGTTGATAGAATTAAGAAGGAAGAGGGTTAGCATACGAATAAGTCTGGTCTAGTACAACGTCGTTTGGGTTGCGGATATGGTAACGCATCGAATAACTACGAAAGGCATAAGTAAGAGTCAAAACAGTGTTTTTTTGTTTTTGAATATATTGCCAAGTCCAGACATGCCAGAGCAGATGGACAAAAACGAATATGTGTATTATATTGAAAAAACGCCATTTCCGAAAACAAGACACGTTAGCATACTCTGTAAAACGTATGGACTTGCGAAGCTCCTTACCAGGACGATTATGCCTAGCGGTAGGGGAAGCATGGGTTGTGATTGCGAGTGTTGCAGAGGATTCCGGGGACGGACCGCTTTTTGCTGGCACCTAGGGTTCTCGGAAAAGAATGTTACTTGTCGACGGAAGTGGGGCTGACAATTCATATACAAGTGCTGTTTCAGCCTGTCGACAGAAACTACCTACCGTTTGCCGTTACGGCTAACGGTGAAAGTTTTTGTGGCTCCTGCGAGGATAGGATAGGGGCAGGTGTATGGGGGTTATAGTGGTCGACGATCATCCGTTGACGGGGATCGAGCTGCATTGGGCAGGTAGACTTGCGTTCGCGGTCCGTCCATCATCTTAGTTGCAAGGCTGTCAGCTCTCTGCTCGCTCTAGGGGTTGAGGTTGCCGAGGTAGCCGTTGCGGAATTTTGTTCTGTCGGGCGCCTGATCTCGAAGGTATCGAGAAGTAGGTCCAGTGGCAATTGATTCTGAACCTGACCAGTATTTCCGCAATAACGTGGGCGAAGTTTGTTCCGGTGGTTCACCCAGATGTCGCTTCGGACGTTGACATCGTGAATGATCGTGCCGTTCCGATGCTTGACTGTTGCTGCTACCCAGTGGGAGCGATCTGGATGATAGTCCCTTGCCCGGACTAAATCACCAATCGTAAATCCACGTCGGTAGAGCTGCTGTGTATCTTCCGGAAGTTTTTTTCACTGGAATCATCGGATCGAATTTTGTCTTCAACTTGCGGTCCATGAGAGCTTCTGCAGGCGAGAGTCCATTGGGGATCGCTGGATTCGAGGTGGTTCTGTAAGTGAACGAGAACCTATGCAGCATTTCTTCCGTTGGTCCCTCCTCGCGAGTTTTCATAAGTACTCTTTTGAATGTGTCGACGAAGCGTTCGGCTTGATCTTTGGTTTGTGGCTCATATGGTGGTGATTGTAGATGTCGGATTTCGTTCTGAATACAGGACTCCTTGAACTGGACCGAGGTAAACTGCGATCCAAGCGTCTTCAGGAAGCCATGTTGGCTGAAAATCCGTCGTAAGTTGTTGATGGTAGTTGAGGTTGTGGCGCGCGTTGACGGGACAATCTCAGGCCACTTGGAGTATGCATCCACCAAAATGAGATATACCATACCATCGATGGGTCCCGCGAGATCCACATGGAGGCGTGACCGTGGATATTCGGGTTGCTTCCATGGCGAAGGCTTAACACGCCGCGGGTTCTTGGCGGCTTCGAGGCAGCGGCTGCATTGCTTAACCAAATCTTCAATCTGGTTGTCGATCCCAGACCAGTAGACATACCTTCTGGCGATCACTTTCATACGTCCCGCACCAGGGTGTCCCGAATGAAACTGTCAGAACGGATTGGCTTAGCGAAGAGAGAATGACGACGCGATCAGCGAACATCTGACAGGAGTCGACGATTGTGAGGGACTCGCATCGTAGGTAGGATTGGCGGAGTTCACCGGATGATGGAGTTGGTGACCAGCGGGTTTGGACGTATTTGATTGCTTGCCGCAGCACGCGATCAGATTGCGAAGCGAGCTTGACATCAGACGCCATAGTGGCAGTTGCACGAATGGCATGGAGGAGTGTTTGATGTACATCGTTCTCAGTCACTACCGAGGCTATAACCGTGCTCTCTTCAACGGGACGCTGGTTGCTGATGAGTGGAGAAAGGGCGTCAACTTGGCCGAAATCCTCAGTTCGACGATGGTAGGTGTCGAGGTCATAGTGGACAAGGTTGGCGGTTCAGCGCTGCGGTCGGCTGGCAAAGTGCACAGGTATGTCCTTCTTTGAACAGAAGACAGAGAGAAGTGGCTTGTGGTCCGTTAGAAGGGTGAAATATCAGTCGTAGATCATGTTGTGAAACTCACTGAAAAGATGAGTGGCATAGCATCTTTCTCGACTTGGTCATTGTTCTCTTCATCTCTGAGAGTGCGTGCAGCATGCATAATGGCTATCTCAGACCCATCACGGAAGACGTGAGAGATCGCGGCGCCAACACCACAGTTGGAGGCACCTGTCGCTACGATGATAGGGGGCTGAGATCGAAGTGTGTCAGCAAAAGTTCTGACCTCAACATGGACTTGATATTGTTAAAGGCTCGTGCTCACTACGGCGACCAATGCCATTGTGTTCTTTCTGAGAAGGTGGTTTAGTGGCGCTCGGACGTCATGCAGCGGAGGCAAGAAAGCCGTAATGACTGACGAGACCCAGGAACGAGCGAAGCGATGAAACATCCTTCGGAGGTGGCATGTACTGGATGACACGAACGTTCTCAGGATCTGGACGACGGCCGGTAACGTTGAAGACGAAGCCGAGGTATTTGGTGGACGGCATGAAGGACTGACACTTGTCCGCTCGAAGCCGAAACCCGTAATCTCGGACGCGTTAAAGAACGACCGCGATTCGTTCTCGAAAGTCGTCACGCGTTCGACCAGAAATGACACCACCCAGGTAGGCCAGATAGCATGGAATGCATGATCTGCTGGGAAATGGCTGTGGCGGTCTTGACACCGAACGGCAGTCTGGTGTACCGGTACAGACCGCGATGTGTTGATCGTCAGCGGACCACGGGACTGTGGTGCGTCGGCCAGCTTGGCGAAGCACGTTTCACTGTTACGAATCGTGGATGGCAGTTGGCTTCCAGAGCAGCGTTCAACCCGGTAATGAAATCAGCGCAGATACGAACTGACCCATTGGCATTCTTCACGACAACGATGGAGGCTGCCCAGGATTAGCAGGTGACAGGCGTCATCACTCCCAGATCTTCAAGACGTTTGAGTTTCTGGTCGAATGGAGGTGAAGCAGCATAGGATACGGGGCGTCTTGGGCGGAAAACAGGTTGAGCGGCATGTTTGAGGTGCAAAACCGCTTGGGCACGAGTGCAGCAACTAAGATTTTCGTCGAACACCGGCTTGAAGCGTTGAATGAGTTCACCCGTGATGCATAGTGGCTTCGCTGTGGAGGACTGCAATCGATTACGAATGTCTGTGATTGGTAGTTCTGCCAGGCCGAGTTGTTCAAGCCAGTCGAGACCAAGTAGGTTGAGATTTGAATCAGAGGGATAACAGACTCTATCGATGGTTTTGTTCTAGAAGCTGACACGACAGTGCAATCGCTCACTTAATTACACTGTACCACCACAGGCGCTGATGGCGGAATGGGATGTCAGCTGAACTGGCGGATGGCCGATTGATTTTCACAGTTAATTGTAGATGATCGTGATGTCGGACATAGTGTCAAGCTGGAGACGAGCTGGGTGCCCGTTGATCAGTACAGACACGAACTTTCTGGCTGAAGCGACATCGACTTTAAAGGAGACAAGCAAGGTGCTGGACCTAGAGATTGGTTTGGGCTGATATGAGCGTGGCCGTTTGTTAGTTGCGCGTTGCCTGTCCGATGTGCGTGACTGACAATAGCAATCATTATGGCCCACCTTTTTGCAACGTTGACAGCGGTGTTGCTAGAAGGAGCAGTGACGCGTGTAGTGCCATGCGCCGCAATGTCAACAAGGAGAAGACGGCGACTTTTTGGAGGTAGAGTTCACTGGACAATTATTTGAGGAAGTTTATTGCTGTTGCTTCGGACATGCGACTGTGTTGACGGAAGTTGGGGACTGAGTAGGATTCTGGACCAAGGCAGAATCATGTTTCAAATTGAGCAGTCGATGACCTTCAGTAGTGAGGTCCTGAAGGCTAACTGACTCGTCTTGTTGGATCCGATTAGACAGGCATGCACGCAGGTCAGCATCATTGGGGAACTGGGGGCTGCAGACAAAGATGAGACATTTGAACTGATGCTCTGTAAGGGAGGATAGCTTGATCCGCTCTCATTCACGATTCCAGCGTAGGTGACAAGATTATCAGAGTCTCTCTTGGTGAGCTTGAGGTACCGCAAGTTGAACAGAGAAGACTGGTCACCGAATATCTGCGACAGGATATTCATCGTCGCGTTGAAGCTGATGCCACGTGGGTTGCTGAGCAAGATAAAGTTGGCGTATCGCTCGTGTTCCGCAGAACCAAGTTTGTGGAGGAGAAGTCGGACCTTCCACGGATCATCTTGACTGGCAAATTCGATACGAAACAGGTCATCGTCCCTGCGGAATCAAGGATCGAACGTCACGTTCGCATGCTAGTCGTAAACGAGCTGGGAGACACTAGTTGCCAAACTGCCAACGGATTGCACACCATCAGGTTGTGCGGGTTGGCCGAGACTCGTATTGGATAATTGTTGGGCAAACATAACGTTATCGTGCCTAATTCCTCTGCCGATCACATGCAGTCTATGCTGAACACGGTGAATGTGCGGGCAGATTTGTATGGAATGCGCTTCATACCTTCAAAGTGCAAAGTGCTGTTTTCAGACTATCGCCTCCCCAATCCTGTTTTAATTACAAATAATCCCTCCGAGGCCGTGGGCACTTTCACACACGCGGGTGGCACAATCTCAGCTTGTAATATTATTGATGAGATATCAGCGAGGATAAAAAAAGATACGGGTTTCCGGGCATTATACACTGAGAACACTGACAGTTGGCTGAAACCGCGTGGTGGTCAAACAACAACGTGACCGCGTAATATGAAAGCCCTGACATTAAAGTAAAGTGTTTAGATATCGTTTGCGTGGCTCATCATCATCACCATCATCAACATTATGACAGCCGTGAGCCTAACCAAAGGGTACTGTGGCTCGGGCCGTCGCTAAGATCATCGTGATCACTCAGATTGCTGGACAGAAACGCTATCCGAGATGACAGTGTGCCGCAGTTGCGACTACGATGTTCTGTTCACGAAGCTGTATTGTCCTGCATTTGTAATTCAATAATATACATATCTGCGCTCAAAATCTCATCGATGCAACTTCTCGATTTTTCTGAAAGAGAAATAATGTGGTTTTCACTTTACTTTCCTAACAGATATGTGCACTTTTAACCGATCACTGAAACGGTGATTGATTAAGCTTATCGTTGCCAAAGTTGCGCGTTATAAGCGTTGAAGTAACTAATATCCTAGAAGTGATGAACCGCTTCTCAACTCCAAGTGTGTCTGTTGGACTGAGACGCACCGAGGAGTGACTTTGTGTTGAAGGAGGAGCTCAAAACGACGGCGTTCACGGATAAAACAGTTCTGATCGGAGTGACTGCTTCCAAGGGAAGAATTGTCATGTTAGTAATACTATCCAGCTCCTAGAAATGAGGACATATTGGCATAGGTTTGACACACCTTTTCCCATTTGTACAACATATACCCCGTTCATGACCGTTACACGTGCCCCGTAACCGCCTTCATGGTTGGCAGGATGGTGATGAGACAAATCCGAAGCAAACGAGTCATCGGATGGTGTATCCCTATGCCTCCCGCATTATCACTTTGGGGTTGTACAGAACACTCCGGGTTGTTTGTAAGTAGCTCGTTAAAAATGTAAAACTGCTGTGTGAAAGAAAATTTATTGACAGTGCCTCCGTATACCTAAAGTGTTTTTTTTGATCACGCTAAGCACTGCGGACGACCACGAACCTCGAGGCCCTCAATCATGGATCAGGTCTATAAGCTCGTCCATCCGATCAGGCATACTTATTAGAAGCACATTGCGTTAGTATCTTCATGCAGCAACCTCGTCTTTCATTCGATGAACTACCTTTTCGCTAGTCGCTTCATGTTTCGGATACTTTTGACCATGTTTCCCATATCGAGATTAAAGACATATGGGCGAACATATGTTTTCGACAATTCATCTTCAGGCCGGTACAATTATATAAGGAGTTAATAGAGTTAGGTCGAGATATCGATCAGATTTATTATAGAGAAACTAGGTCACTGGTCAGTCAATCGACGATGCCTTGATTGGTCGGTTACGTCACGCTTGTCCATTGGTTTGACCGTGCAGGTTGACCATCGATCCGGTAGATTTGTGGCCATGGTAAATGCAACGCCTGAACAAACCGCTTTTGATGACATAATACCGGGTCAAGCAGCCTGATTCCAGTGGCTTCGGTAGTACAGTATTCTGATTCGGACCGCTTTTGATGGGTCACCTGGCACGCGATATACCACTTTGAAGGCCTGACCAGTGTTCACCTGGTGTCTGCTTTCAACCAGATGAGCGAGGATAGCACTGTTGACCGATCGTGATTCCCCGTGCCCCAGACATCGTGGATGTTGTTCTTGGATTCGGTTTGAAAGTTGTCTTGACGTTCACCCAATATAACCTGTTCCACAGGAACAAGTGAATGAGTAGGTACACACAGATGATGTCTGAACTATCAGTCTACTTTTGTTATAAAACCTGAGAATTGGGGATGTGGAGAATTGAATACGCGGTTCTGCTATAGCGTAGGTCCTGCTAATTGTCTGGTTGAGCCTATTTGCCAGCCATTCGGCGGCATTGTCACCTTTGAACGGTACTCGAATAAACATCGGCTTCTTTCTTGCGTCACGCACTTCAGGTTCAGGTGATATTCTGATCATACTTCTGGCGATAAATCGTTCGGGTTAGCCGTTATCATGAAGGACGTTCTTTATGTATTCGAGTTCACTTTCCAACGTATCCGCTGAACAAATTTTATATGCTTTACCAGTCAGGCAGCGCACTAGATTTCCGTTCTGTTTCGGGGGTACAAAACTGAAAGTTTATGTGCTGACCTGTCCACGTATTTTTGCGGTAAATTCTGCGTTGAATGGTACCGTCTATTCGTCGATGTAAGTCAACATCTAGGGAGGATATCTTGTTTTCAGTCTCCTTCTCAAGTGTAAACTTAACTGTCTGGTGGGCGCGATTGAATATATCGAGTACTGTTTGCATATTAGTATACGAACTGGCTACGATAAATATAACGTCCACGTATCAGTGGTATTGACCGAACTGGCTGATGGTGGGTTGGCGCGTAGTGCGTTCAAGCATTCCCATGAATATACCGGCCAGGAGAGGTCCGGGCGGGGTTCCCATTGCTACGCCATCTGTCTGCCGATACACCACATCGTTGAACAACAGGTGTACATCAAATGTGCAACGGAGCAGACCCTATGCTACGGCAGAACTCCGGATTCAATTCTCCACATCCCCAATTCTCAGGTTTTATAATAAAGATAGACTGACAGTTCATACCTCATCTACCCATTCACTTGTTCCTGTGCAACAGGTTATACTTGTCGAACGTGAAGACAACTTTCGAAACGAATCCGAGAGCATGTAACCGTCGTCTAGCCCTCTCACGCGGCCCATCACGTGACAGGCCTAAGTCTAAATGACGCTCACTGTCCCAACCTGCACATACACGCCCACACATCCATCGGCCCGAAAACCCTCCTCCACATCCGAACGCACGCACGCGGTCGCCACCTGCACACTCAACCAATTGGGACGCTCCAACTGGATGCGATTCAGTGCGGCCAATACACAGGTACGTATGATGCGGTTGGGCTCGGATCGGAAGAGAGAACAGCATAACTGAACAGGACAGGACACGGTCCGGACGAGCGCCACTGCATTAAGCTTGTACATCAATCCCAACAATAAAGATCCAAACCATTTGACTTAACCTTTTCATTGACTATCATTGATATATCGTTGTTCGTTAGTGAGTATTCAAGCTATCACGGTTAAAAGTTCCACTACAAACACCATCCACGGTGTCTGGGGCACGGGGAATCACGATCGGTCAACAGTGCTATCCTCGCTCATCTGGTTGAAAGCAGACACCAGGTGAACACTGGTCAGGCCTTCAAAGTGGTATATCGCGTGCCAGGTGACCCATCAAAAGCGGTCCGAATCAGAATACTGTACTGCCGAAGCCACTGGAATCAGGCTGCTTGACCCGGTATTATGTCATCAAAAGCGGTTTGTTCAGGCGTTGCATTTACCATGGCCACAAATCTACCGGATCGATGGTCAACCTGCACGGTCAAACCAATGGACAAGCGTGACGTAACCGACCAATCAAGGCATCGTCGATTGACTGACCAGTGACCTAGTTTCTCTATAATAAATCTGATCGATATCTCGACCTAACTCTATTAACTCCTTATATAATTGTACCGGCCTGAAGATGAATTGTCGAAAACATATGTTCGCCTATATGTCTTTACCCTCATTACCGTAGTGGACATATTTGAAACGATGAGATTTTGCCTATCGTTAATCATATTTCGTACGCCTAAAATCTTTGCTTGTTGGGATTGGATCTGTGACCGAGGAAGGTGATTGGACGGTCATGTAACACACGCTAGCCTCACTGTCACTCCTTCCTTTTAAGGGTCACCATCAACTATGACTGCATTTGTTGAGTATATGACATCCATATTGCTACTGTGATCGGCTCAGACATTTCTGTTTAACCCGTCAGGCACAGGTCACCTGGTTGTAGCAATCCACGTGAACATGGGAACCACGTAGGTAACGTGGCATGGCCGGATGAGTGAGTTACTGTCAAGTTTCAACGAAACAACAGTTCGAACCTGTGAGTACAGGAAGACCCAAAGTTATGGCCGGGATTTCGCTTCTTCACCTGATTAGACGACTTAGGGAGGTCATTGCCAAACGGACTAGTCCAACAGTTCGGAATTCCAGTTTCAGTCTCATTTTCAAATAGACAGCCGTGCTACAAGTGAAAATAAGGCATCATCAGTAGTACAGTTTCCACTGCCCTGAGTCACTAACTGCACTCACTTCACACACAACTTGACCGAACGGCGGTACCCTTCACACCACCCTAGCCACTGACTCGGAGAGTCGCGAGGGCTCCGGCTCAGTTGACGAACCTGGCGCATAGTAACTTGTCTCTTGGTGAACAGCTGTATTTCTTCACGCTAGTTCATTGTGCCCACCACGCACCTCAGGCTAATCAGCCACAGTGAAAGCAAGATGTGCTCATCGTAACAGGCTATTTGCTGGCTTTAATAGTGGGAATTACTGGGACTTCAAGGAGCTCCAAAATTCGTACCAGGCTTCATACCTCTTGCTTAAGTAAGTAGTATGATACTTCGGACTGGGTGCAATAAGCAATTGTTATTCATGGGGCAACGACGCGGATTTGTATATGCGCATCAGTACTAAAGAGATCAGAGTCTGTCATTTGCTGTTCTCAGTGGTACTTGCAAAGTCACAGGCTGTAATCTGATTGATAGAATACAGACGAAAAACCTGGGGATTAACGAAAAAGGTAACATTAAGAATGTCCGTCCAGTCCCAATGTTGTATCTTAAGGCGACGTTGGATTGGTGTATTGCTAGGCTGTATGTTATGTCGGGTTCCAGATAAATGGTTAATTGAGTGGGTCTTCACGGCGTTTTCCCCCCTTCCAGTAGCCATTCACTGCATTCACTTTTTCTAATCATGCTGTTCTTCCTGGTGCACCAAACTCTTAGGGTACATGACTTTCTGCATCGCCCACTACTTTGTTTTCAACACCTAGGAACTGAATCAGGTTATCGTGTCTCCAGTTAATTGAAGCGTCGTGCGGGTCAGTGATTTCTACGATTGTACTGACTAGCTTCTGAGTGATCAGTCTTTAGGCTGGGCACATCGTTTCTGTGAAGATGTATCACGTCCTCTGAACCCATACATTGAAGCGATTCTTTCAGGCATTTTGATTCAAATAACATCACTGTACTGTCCGTTGTGCAATGAGCTGAGTTCCTGTACTGAGACAGAAAGTTATTGAGAAACACATACAGTTTAGCAGATGTTTGAGGATTAACAGAACTCACGATTCTTTTGGGCGTTTTCAACCACTTCTCTGCGGCATTGTTAAATTACGAGTGGTGAAACGTCGTTCACAAAAGACTAAGTCACTGTTTAATTTCAGCGTAGCAAAATTGTGGTTCGTCGTCTGTCACCAGGACCTGCAAAATTCCTTCTTGATTGAAACATTTACAAAATGCTTGCATATTGAATGAAATTGAGTGAAATATTGAATGACTTTTAGTGTATACTTTCGGCTATCGTGCGTACGAATCAATTAGAACCTGAATGTGATATTTGTCATGAGGTGATCCACACTGGTCCGCATGCACTCGCTATAGTTGGTAAATGTGTGGCCAGGTTGTCCAGTTCTTCGACCTCGCTTATATTTTGGGAGGACAGGAATCACAATCAATTGTTCTTGATATCCGGATTTTTCTCCGGCTACCAACACATCTATCGAATCAGTGATTACATTTTCTCCGCACTCAAATGACGTTTGTGCAAGACGTGTAAGCCAACCTTTCGTATTGGCAATGACCAATGACTTCTCTGACACAGCACACTGAAATCCTTTATGCATGTCTTACCCATTTAAATTTGTACATATCTAAGGATTAAAGAAAAACCCGCTCTGCACCCACCACCGAACACCCATTGTCTAACCATATCATTGCATATCCCTTTTCACCAACTGATGCGAACGATCGGATGAACATATCGATCGTCAACTACCTCAGATTGTTCACGTCATCTACACCGAGCGGCCAGGTTTCGCAGCCATAGAGTATGGTTGGCAGCATCCGAAACGGATTAGCCTGTCACAGTGACCGAAGCCATCAAGTAACACAGCCCTCACAGTTGCCTTATATTCGCGACTCCCGAACTTCAAAAAGGTGCTCTGTCCCCAGACTGGCGATTGGTGCTTTAGTCCTGGAGATAAGAGTTACTTCATTCATCACACGGAGTCGAGGATAGAGATCGTTTGATGTCAACATCTAATCGTTAAAAAGGGCACGTTACCTTAATCAGATTTACGGTCGTCGTCTCACGAAATCTTTGTTTGAGTCTGGCGCGGACTGCATATGAATTGAATATGGCTTTCTTCGCATCTTGTACTGAGAACTACAGATCTGTGGAACGCACATGGGGAGCAAGTCGACCAAATCGAAGGTGACAGGATATTTTGTAGGTCCATGAGATTAATGCTACATAATGATGACGCACTGTGTTTGCGAGATATTACATCACCAGTTTTATTGTCCTTACCGCAGCGGTAGATTACTTCAGTACTATAACAAGAAAATTCGTTCCTCCGGCGCTAGTTGCAGAAATCTGTGCAGCCGCCGACAACATCTCCATTGATGCGAATTTGAGGATGAAGGTGCACAGACAGCACCTCCGCCAGGAGAAGGTTGAAAGAAAGAAAATGTCACCTGTGTTGGTATCCAGTCCAATCTTGGATGCCGCGGTCGCGAAAGCCGTGGCCAATCGCTGCAGTTCGTCCTCGCTATGTGCGAACAGCGCGCTGTCATCTGCGAACAGAATCATTCGCACCAGTTAGGTATGTAACCTGGTTGGGTCGCCGAAGCGTCGAATATTCAGCAGGCGCCCATCCGTTCGGTACTCTACCTCAACGCCGTCCTCCCCGGAATCCTGAAAAGCAACTGTTAGCGTGATAATCAAATATAAACTAAATAGGGATGGAGCCAGGACACAACCTTGCTTCACGCCAGTGACAATGTCAAAATCAACGTGCCAAAACTCAATTTTGGCGCACGTTTCTCCGGCGCCTATGATTGGCCCATCCCAC
>LUCH01008256.1:7119-21168 GCA_013368495.1 Paragonimus heterotremus | reverse complement strand
GAGCGAAGACAGACCGACAGGCGAACACGGTGAGAGGCATAGCAATCACATTCCAACACATTTATTTGTTTGATAACGGATCCTAGTGTGGATTTGAAACTTCATAATAAATCGTTCACTACTCAGTGTTTGCCCTCTTTTTAATACTTCATATATATATATAAATATATATATATATGCAGCAATTTACGCTACTGGTGACGGAAATGAAGCCGGATTATTTCATCAAAAGCCTTCCTAACCCCACGCTGACCAACAAAACTGAAACCTGCAAAAGAAGCAAACTGACCGAGAAATTGGCGGAAATTTTATTCCACATTCGCTTACTATGCCGTTGCTAGCCACCAACCGTCGTAACATAAAGACCTGGACAATAATGTTTTCAGAGAACTCACCTACAGGCAGACGCAAAAATCTTATCAAAAGTTTCGCTATTTTTAGTCAATGTTGCAAAATAAGCCAACAGTGCGATTCAGAAAGAGAACACCGGTTTACGTGCTACCCAAGGGAACGAGCAAACCCAACTATTGAATCCAAGTAAACTCAAAATTGGTGAATCGTTGTACGTGAAGTTGTTGTCGAGGTTGAGAGAAAATCATTCTCTTTGACTGTGTTCAGAGTTTCCGCACAAGCATGAAAACATATAGTTTCTACATGAATCGCTAAACGTTTTCAGTATGTATGCAGTAGCAAATATGAACTATGATAAATCAGTTATGCAAACGATTGTTTTCGGCCATTCCCATCAAGTCTTTACAGTTACTTGAGGTGTGTGTGAATCCCATACGAAAATCAGAACAAATCAACTAGGTCATCAAAAATCAAACGTGAGGTGGACCATAGTCTACTGGAGAAGAGTGAGTGTTGGTGAATGTGTGAGTGTGTCACACGTGTCTGTCCTGAGACAGGCGTTAGTCCGTGTTCAGCGGCTCATGCTCGCTCAGGTTTCAAGTGGCTGTAGAATAACTGGTCAAAGAAGGTGAACGGTTTGTATGAACTGCTTCCATGCAGACAGACCGGTTTGTGGATTCTGACGGCAACAACCTCGACAGTTGGCAACAGTCGCAGTCCGCCAGCTCTGGAATAGGCTTGATGAGGTTTGTAGATGACTCGCAAAGCTTCATCCAGGTTTATAAGATGACCAATGTCAATCAAAAGGAGAACGATCTCACTGAAAATGGACATTCCCGAACCGTTCCGAAGCCATTTCAGTAGATGTTCAAGAATCCCTTTCGACAGTCGTCTTGTGGTTCTCCGAACGCAACAGGCTTGACAACAGGCGGGACAGAACTAACACGAAAAGGACGAAGAAAACCTAGACAAGCTCTCCTTGAGATGTAGCAACAGTAACGTGGATGAACTGACCGATAAGATGATCCGTGCAGCAAGATAGGTCCTCTCAACCGCATCAGAAACCCGGCGAGTGATAATGTAACCGGTAACGTCACTCTTTCACACTCCCTTCACAGACAACTCGGCCAAACAACGACATTCATGCCAATTTTGTTCGGTTAAGCCACATCTCGCCTAACGTCTCAAGTCACCGACTCTTTAAGTCGTGAGGGCCCCAGCCCGGAAGACGAGCCTAATCTACAGTGACCAATCCCTTCGTGAACGATTTGATCCCCCTACACCAAGTCACCATCTGTCCACCTCACATCTTGCGCCAGTCGGCCGTAGCGTTGCCGTAAACAGTGCACGGCGTGCTAAACGATTAGCTGACATCTTTATCACATGACCTAACCATCCAATGTAAGGAAAGAACAAGAGAACTTCCTTGACAATCAGTACCAAATACCCGCTAACTAGCCTCCTGGTTGCTTACTGGCTGATGCCACCTGATACGAGCGAGTGAACGCAGATATCGGTGATCAAATACCTGAAGACGCCCCACGTCCTCTACCCTGAGCGGCCAGGTTTCGCTGCCGTGAACTAACACACTCTTCATTCCTACACCTCCACCGCCGCCGCAGATGCAGCTTCCCGGGGATACAAATCGATCAACAACCACCATGACTTTATTATACAATATCAAATCTACATAATCACAGCAACCTTGCAGAAGCACTTTGCATTTCGAGGCTGCAAAGCGCATTCCGAAGTACTTCGCAGAACGCAAAATAGCGTTTAGCGTTGTTTGTGCCGCCTGAAAGTTGCCAAACAGCAACACCTTGTCGTCAGTAGAATCAAGATAAGTCGGTCTTTCCCCAAGTAGGAGGTCCACACTGGCATCATTCGAGTGCCGCAGACAATCCGCCGTTATTTCATTCATAACGAAATTGAACAAAAACGGTGAAAGGGGACAGCCTTGACGAACGCCGCTCATGGTGCTCAAACTGACACATAATTCACCGTAAACCCTAACCTGAGTTGAAGTGTAGGAATGAAGCGCCGACAATATGTCCACGTTACTGATTAGTAGAAAGGGATTTTGGTTTTAATGTAGATTTAACATCACCCATAATTCATCGCAGTTGTCGCATTCCCATAGACTTTCCAGTCGGCCCCTTCCGAACAGCGAAAGCGTTAGACTCGAGTTTCTCTCCCATTAGAGCTCGTCAGCAGTGCACATGCTTGCCACTGCCGGGACTAGAACTTCCGCCACGCTTTCATGAGGCAACCGCGTTGACCACTACACTACTGACCTCACATGAGGCACGACCGAATTACCATATGCGGACGCTCAACCACTTTCGCTTGTGAGTAATGGTCCGGTTATTCGATCGCCTCGAGAGAAGAAACAGTTACTGTATGTTAACTGCAATCGATGACCTCTCGACTAGGACTTCTCTCCGAGTTGAAATCATTAACTTGTTGAGCGGCATTTTGATGGCTCATGAGTAGTAAGTGATCTTGGTTTTCATAGAGTTCTAGTCCAAGTGATGACAAGGATATGCACTACTGACGAGATCTAATGAGAGCGAAACTCGAGTCATATGCTTCTGCTGTTCGAAAGGGGCCGATTGGAAAGTCTATGGGAATACGACGGCTGCAATCAATTGTGGATGATGATCAACCTGTATAAATATGTCCACGTATTAGGTCGGTACACCTCTGTGTTTAAGCGACTCCAAAAATGTAGATCGATCCACCGAATCGAACGCACCTTTACAGTCAAGAAATATGGCAATCGTTGGCCGGCGGTACACACGACGCTGCTCCATGGTAAAAATGTGATCTACACAATCCGACCCAGGGCGAAACCTTGACTGTTCTTCCCCAATGTTTACCTCCAGAACTGGAGTCAGTCGGCGAATTATAATGGATGCCAGGACCCTAGTAACGACTGGGGTCAAACTAATTCCCCTATGGACTGAATTAAAACTATCTGAGGGTACAGATGGTGCCAGCCTCTACAAGCGATATGTAGATGATATTTTGATATTTACCATTTATTTTGTTGTACTTTTAAACCTTTTAATGCTGCTCATCCTAACCTTTCTGCTTTTCATTAAGAGGAAGCAAACAATGGTTTACCTTTTCAAGGCATTTCACTCACTAGACGACAGGATGGCTCACTACAACGCTCAGCGCATCGTAAGGCTACTTGGAACGGTCAGTATTTGCAGTTTTCTTCTTTTGCACCAATCACTTATAAACGAGGCCTGGTGAGAACTCTGTTTCATAGAGCCCGAGAGATATGCACCGATGACTGCTTGCAAAGAGAAGAGAGATTAAAGAAAGTGTTACTCGCGAACGGCTATCCTGAGAAGTTCATCGATGTTCACAGCCAGAAAAGACTGACCAAGACTGCCATGAGTACGATCCCTAAGGTGATCATATCACAACTGATGTAAGTCAAAAATTACGGTCTGCTCTAACTAATACATACTCGGCGGCTGAATTGCGGTTGCTACTCACGACTAGCAGTGTCGCTCAGCTTATTCACAATTGTGTCCTACCGAAATGTTCTGTCTCACATGTGATCTATCAGTTCACTTGCAGTTGCGGTGACGTCTATATCGGCAGAACAGATCGGTGCCTACGACAAATAATGGCTGAACATATGCCTAAGTGGTTGGTGCGCGCCATGACGCAACAGGCAATGGTAACAGAACGAGTGAGACGAAATCTGACCTCATCCACAGCAAAGCACATCATGCAAACAGATCACGTTGTTGACCCCGCCAATTCGTTTCGAGTGTTATTGGGTAATCGGAATCCGAAGTTGCTTACTTTCTCCGAAGCTATGTTAATCAATACTCGCCGTCCGGTCCTTTGTGTGCACAAACTGTTGACTCATACAGTTTGTCTGCCCTGGAACTGATAACAGTCTCTGTTTTATGTAAACCCAATCGCTGATTGTTTCTATTGTTGTTTCTATCCGCATGTCTTATATATACAAATGTTTTACGTTCGTGACTGAAGAGAGTAAACGAAATGTTAACATCTCGCGACGTATGTTTTCTATCGTTACTGGTGGACTGAATCAATGGAACGCAATGTATAAAAAAAAGCCCATCTACTAATGTCGTTGTGGCCATCGTGCTGAGGACTACATCTATCCCAGCCTGTTCTGTAACGGCGGCTGTGGAGTCACCCAAAGTGTATAATCAGTATTGAGTAGACAATGCGGGTGCTGTTAGTTACATACGTTGACTATTGCCCTGGATTCTAGTCCCCGAGATACAGCAGACATCGACATGCAATGAGTCTAACATTCGTGCGACAGCCGCCTGCTGACCTATGTGTTTTGGTGTACGAACGTTGAAAGAACCTATATTAATTCACATTCTAGGTCTAAGCAAGGGACGAGAGAGACCTGGAGCTAAATAGCAAGAGAAGGAACTTACCGGCTGAGTGTTACCACGGTTAGCTACATCCGTTGTGGGACCTGTGAAGCAATTGTCTGAAGTGGAGGTTGAAAGAGGTTTGAGAACTAAATTTAGTAAGAAAGTGGGGGAGAGGTCAGCAGTAGCATGTTTTCACCTATCCACGTTGTTGTATGCAGCAGATAGGGCAACCTGGTTTAGACTGCGAGACGGCCGATGCAATATGGGATTACTGGTGTTGTGACTACTCATGGTTGTGTGGGCTGAGCTACTGCCAGGACGCTCAGACATAGACAGGAGAACGATTAGGGTTCTCAACCGAAACCTTTGGCTCAGAAGCCTGTATCGCAAGGCAGCGAGTGGGTGGCAGTGTACCAGAATTGTTACATTCTTCGGAAAAAGTTGTCAACCTTCTTCCAATCCTCAACCTGGAGGACAAAGAGACTGTTTTGTCAAATCTTCACCTATTGGCCTGCGTGGCATGAGTGACTCTATTGATGTGGCGGGCCACACCATCCAGTTTAGCCCAATAGGTCATCGAGATGTGCAAGTCGTCACACCACGTCAAGGTCCAGTCTCGTTGTGGTGAGACTAGACGATACCCATCTCAGGATCATTTGACGTGACGTCCCTGTTTACTAACATTCCATTTCATGAAACAGTTGATAGCATTTGCGAATTTATTGTAGGCAGCAGGGCTCTGTTTCCCATCTCGGCGATCGAAATGAAATCATTATTACATTTATGTACACATAATGTACAGTTCAACTTCCGGACCTATAGTTTCCGACAAGTGGACGGGGTTGCAATGGGCAGTCCGTTGGGTCCACTTATAGCGGATTTCTTCAGGGTCAACGTAGAATTCACATTATGCGAAAGCCTGTCAAAACCAGTAGTGTACAGACGCTACGTAGATGACATTCTAGCCATCTTTGAGAGCTCAAGTGAATCAAATACATATAGATTGAACATCACCCACAATTGATCGCAGCTGTCGCATTCCCATAGACTTTCCAGTCGGCCCATTTCGAAAAGAAGCACTAGACTCAAGTTTCGCTCTCATTAGAGCTCGTCATTAGTGCATATCATCGTGGGTGATGTTCAATCTATATGAAAATCAAAATACCCTACTAATCATCTGAATCAAATACGTCATTCTCGAAGTTGAACCGAGCTCATCCGAACTTAAAACTGACGAGTGAGAACGAAGTAAATGACTGCCTTCCATACTTGGACATTCTAGTTACTCGAAGATCAGATCGCACGGTAAGAAGATCCATCTACAGGACTGGCGTAGACCAAGATCGACTGTAAACTAAAAATGAAGATTATGATTGTAGTTTCCATCCCCGCAGTGTCTACCCAGGAACTAGTGCCTGTAGTAGAAAGCATAGACACCGCATCTGTTGATGGCCGTACAATGACCAACCTTCCAAGCTTGAACGTACGGAGAGTAGGGACAATGGAATCGCTCACAAACCGCCTTTTTCCTCAAGCGCCCAAGAGTTTGCTAAAAGATCCTTCACAAACACTTCCCCTTAGGAAACCCAAAACAGAAGAAACCCGCAGGGGTTCTCATCATCAGGGAAGTCTTAACCTTGTTTAACGGAAAAGTCAGGGTCTTCAAATATCGCGACCACAGTGCTGCTTGATTACCATGTGGTTCAGTTATTACGTTATTATATTAATGTTAATTATATAACGCCCGGTACCGTAAGCGCTCACCTGGTATGCGGAGTACATGACCCAACAATCGCAAACTGCGTGACGTGCTAAGGTGACCAACTGATCGCGCATCTCGAGCATTCCGGAATACGCACCGATAAGCGGCCGGCTCAGGCAATCAACCCAGTTAAGGTGGGCTAACTGTCAGAGACAATGATGGGCAAACACAGCAAGTCTTTTGACATCTCCGTCGCGAACAGCCAGCGTTTCTGAACCATTGAGCAAAACCGAACATATCATATACCCTTCCTTTCAGAGGTAACCGAACGTCTTTCCGACGCTGTAGATTAAGTAGATTGGTGAAGGCGACTTGTGACTTTGTTAATCCCGCCAATATCTCATCAATAACAATAGGGGCTGACGAGATACCATTACCCAGGTATGTGCTCACAGTCTAAGATGGATTGCCTACAATAATGAAGGTAGGAGTGGGAATGTCTCAGTCCTGAAGCAGCACTTTGCACTTCAAGGTTGTTAAGTGTATTTCATACAAACCAATCTAGTCATTCACCTCGTTCGACAAGGTCTGCATGTCTCCTACAGAGGGACTAAGTAAGACAACGGCATGCGAATACTCCATGTCGGTCAACTTAACGCCAGAAGCTCAACACCAAGCTCACTGGACTCCTTAAACGCCCTTTTCAGAATGCCGTCCATGACAAAATTGGACGGGATCAGAGAAAGTCGAGATAGTCGTCCACCCTGATTCGGTTTGCAGAGTAGACATACAGTGTTCTCAAAAGATACAGGTATTTCCGCGGAACTCCCTTGCAAAGAAGGCAGTTTCGGAGAAAGTTACGAGCCTTTATATTTAAAATGACCACGGCTGTTGACTGACCATAAAGGTATCGCTGCTCCAGGATCCATCGCAAGGCAAAGATATGATCAACACAACCCCGACCGCACCGGAATCTTGCCTGCTCTTCACGCATGACTTTCTCTGGACTTAGTGGACCGATGTATCGGACCGGTGAGTAACTTGGATGCAAACGTAGGAGTCATTGCTCAAGAATCAAAAAGCCCTCTTTGATCAGCTCTGTTGGTTTTTTCTACTAGTCTCACAACACCAAGCGCATCGTATCCTTCGAAGTTCAGCTCACAACAAATGAGACAGTCATACTTTCCTGAGATGACGACTTCCGATCACCCATCAGAAAGAGCAACCTGAAAACGACAGATGCCACAGGTTGCAATATAAGTGCCCCGCAGAGGCGCTGACGTGCGCTTGGATAGTAATGGTGTATCCGTTACAGCTTGCGAAGGCCTTCAGAACAAGTCAGCAGAATAAACCAGGTTCAAACCAGCCGCCGTCAGCAGTCCCCTCCTCAAATTTAGATCTCACTCCTCAAGTTCTTTCTCACACTCTTGTTTCTGAGCTTATTCAATAAGTTCCCAGAAATCAAAAAGTTGTTTCATGACACATGGCCGCGTATCTTTTCGGAGAACCAGCTCACAGCTGGAATTAGTAACAATGAATTCAATGACTCCAGGTATTCTGCTTGCCAAGCCGACTCCGCCCAATACAGGATGAATGTTCTACTGTTCTCCTGAACAAGAACCTCCAGACATCCACGGTAACCGAAGAATTTAAGTTTTCCAATAATCGTAACGCTTTGTGGCTTCCACTAACAATGCGTCACTAAAGCAAACTTCTGGTGGAGGGTAACTATCGATCACCCCAAAGCAACGTCCGGCAACTGCATTCTGTTTGTAAGTCTAGAAGACTTCCCAGGACTAAAATGCTTTCCCAAATCCTTATAATGGAATTCAGTGTACCCAAGAAAAAAAGACATCAGTGGCTCACTCAAACTGTGGAAACGGATTCTTGGACTCAATATCGATGTTGATACAACAAAAAGCACGGACATAAAATGTCAGCGTCACGACGCGGCATCGTTCTGGTGAGATTCTCTTCCTAATTAACTTACTTGGTACGCATGACAGTCGCCTTATGGATAGGGCGATCATGAAGCCACTACTTGTTTGCCTTAGATCACACAACCAGCAAAAAAGACTACAGTTTGGTAATTCAATCGGACTAACGCCAACGACTTCAAGAGCTATTTCGGTTGACCTCTTTGTAAATGCAATTCTGTGAACCACTACCGCATACAGTTCTCAATGTAATGGAAAAGCTGAACAATTTATCTGTACCCGTCTGGCTCCCCTCTTCCGCAGGGCATGAACTTACAAGCAACTAAGAGAACTTAGATGTTTCACCACTGTTTGAAATAAATGTAAAAGAGAAATTTGCGGACACGCCAAGCTCATGCAAAAAAAGTCGTACTGAGTCACACGAACAAAATCATATTTAAATATATGCGGTAATGCAGAAAAACAGCCCTCCAGCTCTTTCTCTGTGACTGCATAACGTGGAAACTACTTCTGATTCCATGACTGCTGCTGAGTTGCTCAAAGAAAAGTAATCGGTGGTCCGCAGCGTCAAACCGCCAAACTAGCACCTTATTCTACTGTTGCAAAGCCCTTGCCAAGCACCATTACAGCCGATTGTTCTGTTCCGTACTTTGAAGACCTCCTATTTAAGGCTACTGCATATAATACGAGTCAAAGCAGAACTAATCCTATGGTTTTCAAAGAAACCGTTGTTGGTCTAGTATAAGCTGTTCAAACGGATATCCCCAAATCGACATTCACTCTAGTAAACGGTAATAAGCCATGAACACGCTTGCTTTCAAGCATGACGATGGGCACTCTCCTGCTATATATAGGCCAATCAGTCGTAATAGCCCTCCACGCTAGTTATTGAGATGCTGATTAAAACGCGTCATCGTCAAACACTTCTTAGAGAACGCTCTTTTAATTCTACCCAGTATGGCCTTCTTCATAACCAATCATGCTCAACAAGCGTGCCTACCATAGTGATGAAGACCAAAGACAGTGGACCCATTTCAGCTTCCATCTTTGCCGATCTCGCCAAGGTTGTGAATCAAATCCCACATGACAACTCAGACAAAAACTAGTAGATTATGGCGTCCGAGATTAAATTTTTCACCAGATTACCTGCTATCTTGATAGTACTAAGTCTCAGAACTAAGTTTTATAACAACAACCGTATCTGACCTTCCATTTCTCTCCTTGATTTCTGTGAGAGATTCTTATAGATTAGTACTTGGTCCTTTGCTACTTCCTATTTCTATCAAGGGACTTCTGCACAATATTTCAAACGTTGGTTCCCTCTATGCTGACGACGTAAAATTGCGGAATGACAATTACCTCGGCGCACTGCAGACTGATCTTCAAGCAATTAAGCGTTCGTCAGATATTTGGAGTCTTCCTCTGAATGACAGTAAGTGTGGATACATGTTACTCACGAGGAGACCTTGGCAGTGCCTTCGTGAGTCATAATGTATCCAACAGTGTCATGAAAATGGACCGCAAAAAAGATTTTGGTGTCTCGATTTCGGTTAATTCGACTTCCGCCTATCATCGAGAGGTGACTCCCAAAAGGTGTTCACTACTTGTGGAATGATCAAACGGATCTTATACACATAGACAAGACGTTCCAGACACGGGATTTGCATGCGACCGTTGCATGAGTACGCTAATCAAGTTGCGGACATCGGCATGAAAAAAAATACACTCGCGAGTGGGGGTGTTTGGTGCTAAGATATCAAATTAACCATGGGCTAAAGAAATATCGAGTACGTGTGTCAACTTGAAAGTCTTGGTCAACACCTACTTGGATTTGACGAATCCGCGGTGACTTAATTCTCACATACCTTGTCTAACGTAGACCGCGCCAAGCGAGTCTTCATCTTAATAGCCGATAACTGATGATGAGGTCATGAGATGCTATACAAGTTCCTTCCGCAGATAACAGGCAACATCTCTTTTCCTGTGGCAACCAGAACGGCCCTCATTCCAAAATACCTAGTTAACTTAGGACAATTAGATGCGTAGATTTACAATCCTCTTAGTGCTTGCTGTAATCCACTAAGAGTTATACGACAAGATGTTTCAAGCTACTGCCCACCAGCGAGAAAACATCCGATTGATACCTAATAAGAGCTGATTGGATTCTGGTAGGCTAGGCCTCTAGCCTCGAACCCCTGTATTAATCGACCATATCGCAGGAAGTATCGAAGACCTCAGCGATTACTAAACAGGATCAAAGTTAGAGGTCCGTGAAGTCAAAATCTAGACGGTTCGTGTTATTCGGCATCAAACGAGACTTCTGATTTGAAAGGCGATCATTGAAAACAAGGTGTGGCACCAATCTTAGGAATTACAGCAAGTACCAGTGGTACAACGTAGACTAAATCGCATGGTCCATAACAAAGTTTGTTGGACGTTCAATGAGTTTACACCGAGACGATGTGTACTGTTCAATATAGTCAACGACAAACCACTGTTTCATTCCGTGACATCTTTACAACGACCTCTAACAGGCCCCTTCCAAACATGAAGCGTGAGCAAGTCTAATAAAAAAAAGCATTTCGTGCTTTCCCAAAAAAATATGACTACGACGTTGAACCCTATCTGGGAACAAAGGATAACCACGCATATTTCATGCAATTTAAATGAATCGGACAGTTGCACGCCATGCATTCTTAATGTTTATAAACGTACAACCGACTTCATATACTCCCAACTACTTTACTTCGCCTATATATCCCAACAACAACAACCAAAATCAGAGTGGTAAACAAGAATCCAAAGTTCATTCCTCTTAGATTATTGATGAAACTGAACGAATTTGTTACCCAGGATGTGCTTAAAGTGAGATAATAAAAGTTGGAAAAGAAAAGGTTATTTACGAATAAGTACTGGAAGACAGTTCCATTCAGTCCAGTACAGTACAGCGGAGTGTAAGTCACAGAACCTGACGACACTTGCCAAAAGTTGTCCAGTATTTTAAACGCGTAGCTCGTTTGGTCTTCGCGTGTGTAAAGTCTTCACCTTGAGCAGGAGATAGAAACAATCAGCTAAACTACAACCTGTAGAGGCTAGCAGCTGATGTAGCACTCAATTCAATTCAATTTACAGGATCAATGAAGGCTAGGAGCCAGAATGTCTGGATTCTTGCACCGAAGAACCCTGTTAGCACAAACTAGGGATATATTACGGAGTTACGGCAGTTTTGAAATTAAATACGCTCGGTCTCTGACTGATAAGATATACGGATAAATTACGTCCGACTTAGAATGAAACAAGTTTGAGTTTTTATGACCAATGACGAGTCAATGTGAAGGGATCCTGTCATATCGGCCTGTAACGTAGATCGACTTGCGTTAGGTGTTTAGGTTAACTTAGGGTTGTGTGTCAAAAACGTAATTCATCCGAAACAGACATTCAGATTAGTCAACGTAGAGCACACTGTGTATTTATGTAATCTATGCCTATTTGTGTTAGCAGGGGAACGCTGAGGTAGCTTCATGGTTTAACGTGCGCGCTTGGATTTCACTGCTGTCTGAGCATTTTTCAGAATAACAACGTGATTCTTCAATTATTCCGTGTACGCCTCGCTCAAAAGAGGGATTTCTACAGGTTTGCTGCAAACAGGGTATAAACGTCCCGTTGGAAATGAATTACTGCTTCACACACTATTTTGGGCGTATACGCTCAATCAAACAAAAAACGTAGGATACAACACATAAGTCTTTTAACTAACGTTCGCATGAAATAACCAAATTTTATGCGATAGAAAGGACTTACCAGCTCGACCGTCTAATTCAGATAATTTTTGATCACGTTCCAACACTTTGTCAACGTTCACCCTCATGATATCAACAACTTCATTGACTTGCGCTTGTGTTTGTTGCAGTCTCTTATTCGGAACAATAGGCGTTTTTTCATTCATACCGAAAGTGCAATCAAACCTCGCGAAACAACCCGTCGTGGACCGAACGCAGAAAGCGCGCCCCTGGCCTTGCTTACTGGTGTTTGGTTTGTGATTGATTATAACGATTTCCATAATTTGGTCGACAAGTGCATTCATCGTATGTGAAGTCTCCATCTCAGTTAGATACAGTTATCTAATTTCTTCTGACCTCCACTGGTGTCTCTTGACCACGCGTTGTCACATGACGGAGAGGAACACTAATTAGCGACTTCTGCAACTAATACACCGGTTCATGACTGTAGGCCCACGTCGTCCGATTCCAGTTAATTTGTCTGTTACGATATCCGTCTAACGTCTGTTGATCTTAGAGTCACTGGCTGAAAACATTTGACACGGCCCTTAGGGATTAAAACAAGTGCCAAGAACAGATTAGGGCTGCGAACTCAACAAGGTTTTCATTAAGTGGGAATCTGACAATGTTACAAAGCCATCGCCCAAGGAGTGCTTGACGATTTTAGATGGATAGTCCTTTCAGTTATTGATCAACTTGTAAGAAAATGATTACTCTCTAAAGGAAGTTCGAGGACAGCATGTAATTCTTCTTCATGACACCGTCAGCCGCTATCATCAAAAATAAATAACTGCTCAACCAGCGAGAAAAGTGTGTGGGAATTAAGTCGCCGGGGTTTCGTTGAAATTCAAGTGTGTACAAGTGAAGACTTTCTATTCGCGACTCATAAGCCACATGCCGCAGGCCGGTGACCAGCTTGCCGTGTATCAGTGTACGATCAGCAGACGTCCACTTGACACCGGGCGAGAAAAATCTACGAGATCCGGGAACTTTGGGTCTGTGCCCCAAACCCATGCATCAATCGCTTAGTTGTTCGATGGGTAACTGTCCGCTGAACATCATCAACAAAGACTGCTTCAAAATACAAAACATCCCTCCCCAGATACGAAGTTGAATAACGAAATCAGAAGACTTATTCCGTAAGACGGTAGTACCGCTTCGTATGTCCTAGTCAGCTGTCACTCATTTGAACTGTAAAGAACTTCCGGGTGTGCAGTATAGGTTCACAATAGTAGCTGCTCCACGCAACTGACTAAGGCTATCAGATTGCAATACACGTTCACACTAGTGGCTATTCCAACCTGATTTAGTTGGGCTATGAATAACGTTTCAGAATGCAATATGAGTCCAAACTAGTGGCGGCTCCATGCGATTGACTAAGGCTATCAAAAACTTCTCAGAATGCAGTACACGTTCACACTAGTAGCTGCTCCACCCCGTTGACTTATGTTGTCAACGACGTTTGGGTATGATACGTTCGCACTAGTGGCTATTTCAACTGGATTCACTTAAGCTATGAAGAACGTGTGAGTATGAAGTTTAAGTCCGCACTAGAGGTCATTCCAGCCTGGTTCACTTAAGCTAGGAATAATGTCTGGGCATGTCATATAGGTTCACACGTGTAGGTGCTTCAACCTCATTCACTTGAGCTATGAATAACGCCTAGGTATGCAACATAGGTTCACACTTGAAGATGCCCCGCCCGATTGACTTAGATTATCGACGTCTCAGTTTGCGGTACACGTTCACACTAGTAGCTGCTCCTCCCGATTGACTTAGACTATCAACAACGTCGCAGAATGCAGTATACGTCCATACTAGTACCTGCTTCAACCTGATTCACTTAAGCTATGAAGAACTGCTAAGTATGCATTCACACAAGTGGCTATTCCAACTTC
>LUCH01008255.1:12313-24105 GCA_013368495.1 Paragonimus heterotremus | reverse complement strand
CCACTGAAACGACCTTCCATTGGAGGTTGTTAGCTGATCTTCTACGGACCGCCTCAAAGTGTTATTAGATTCTCACTTAAGAAGTTGCTGGATTAGTATTTTATTCTGTTTTGTTAGATTAGTATTTTACTTTGTTCTCGGTATTTCCTATAAACCCCTAGAACGGTGCTACACTCTGTTTTCAATGACTGCTTTTTAGTTCAACAGAAAACCGCTGACTTCGAAACGGACAAACTGACTGGATCCGGGTGACTTGGGCCTCCAACCTCGATCCCGTGAACAAATCGCTGAAATCGCTGAAAATCGTGAACAACGCACTACACGTATAGAGTGGTCTGTACACGGGCGGAAACACCTGACAGTTTACAGTACGTGATGTGGCTATTGAGCGTTTGGTTTGTTCTCTCTTCATTTTAGTTCTTTCATCGTGTGGGAGAGTGTTGTAGCGTTTTGTACACTATTTTCTATTCCATAAGTCTCAATGCCATACACACTTTTTACTTTCCGCAACTTCACTTATGCAGCCGACGTTTAAACCAACCTAATCGAACTAAACAACAACCAATAAATACAAGTCTCATTTTTCGGGTCGCGAGCCTTGCGTTCTCTCTGCGTCCAGTGTCGTTAGTAAACAGATTCTTGGAGAGTTGTAAGTTAACTGAATAAACCGGCTATTGCGGAAAAATTTCCCATTTATTTGTCATCGGAATTATCTCAGTTGTAGCCCCCAAGATAATATAGGAGCAACACGATAGATTGTATTCATTGAATGCTGCATTCGGTGTAGTGGAATTCTAGACCAACGCACCACAACAAACTATTGTGAGTTAATCGTTCCCAGTAGCTGTTTGGAAATTACCGTGAATTTATTCACGGCAATTTCCAAACAGCTGCTGTCATGGTAAATGCAGGTCGCTAAGCCTAAAATTGCGGAGTCAAATTATCTGCTAATTTTTACGCAAAGTACGTGACTAATTTTGGTAGTTATGCAAGCAGGGAATTCAAATGTTTCCGTTGCGCTTCTTATTGACTGTTCGTTGGCATTGATTAAAACAAATAGACCGTTCAGCCGAGTGGTAGTTCGAATTTCTCGTGGCCTTAGCTTGATGGCGCAAGTGTGACGAAAGTCTCCTCATCAGCTGCAAAAAGTTGATTGTTAAGATTGTTTTCATCCGTGAACGTCGGGCGATACATCCCGTTGTTCAGTTGGCGCGCTTGTCACTGTACTCCTGGCTGCCCTTACGGTGCAGTTTTCTGAGGCCGTTATGTCCAGTACTCGCAAAAGGAACCGTCCAGAGGACTGGGGTGATTTGGAACCCTCTCCAGTTATTCACATTAGCGAGCTTCCTGAACACACTTTGGAGATTGATCTTTTAAGAATATTTGAGCAATATGGACCTATCCGGGATCTCGCCATGATGCCCCATAGAGGCCAAGCTCTACTTGAATACTCCGATCTCAGTTCAGCCGAGAATGCAGTACATAGGTGAGTACTACAAATGTCTTAAATGTTACGCTCCGTTTGTGATTTTAATAAGTACCGTTTGTGTTTCGAACCAAATACTGTAGTAGTGACGCAACATTTACTTTGGCTTGACAGGTCCCCTACCCTGACTATTTCCTGCTGGGTTCTCCCGTATTATTTTCCTGTGGCGTGAGTGCGCATTTCCATGTAGGTTTCATGAAATTAATGCAGATTTGTCAGCTGTGTTTTAACTTGGTTGGACAAAGATTTCATGGAAATAATAGTTTTGATGCCCACTGGAACTGTTGTAGTGTTGTGATTGATTGTAAAAGTGTTTGGGCGGTAGCTGTGGACGTACAGCGAATTTGGAAGATAGGAATCATCAACCACACCGATCTTTGGTGGTTGGAACGGAAGCAGCAGCGACCACTGTTGCAGTTCCTCAACGTGTTGTCCACCCACTTTCCTGGGCTGTATTGGTTTCTGACGTTAGATACACAGAACATCTATCTTCGTTATCAACCTTCCTTACAGATTGCCTTTGAATGGCGGTAAGTACATGTTTGAACGTGTGATTTTTGGCTAACCAGGTTGCTTTCATTAAACCTGTTCACAATGTATCAACTCAGTCCTACCGCCAAAATGTTGATGAGCAAAATTTACAGCTTTCTTGCTGCAGACTGTTTGCCTTCAAGTAGAAGATCTGGCAAAAATATCGTCAACATATTCGTGAAAAAGAATATGTCGGGTAACTAAAATCTAGACGTACCACCTCCTGATTAAGACTTGATATCGCCAGTTCCGGACTGGGCGCTGTACTCTGTAACTTGCCTTCCGTGATACTCACCTTGGATGTAGGGTAGCAATAACACTAGTGTGCCAATTGCTCCACAATAGTCTACCTGCAAATAAAATCCGGTCTGTGTTTCCAGACGAAACAGAGGCCGGATTTTATTTCCATGCGCACAATTGTGCTGTTATTCTTTCCTGATTGATCCTGATTCCACTTCTAGCGCTGTCCCATCGAACCCTCGTGTTTTGATTTTTAAGTTCTCCTTTGTAAAAAAAAATACCGGTCCCACTGTATAATCATCTAATGTCAGCAAAGTTTGAGACAGTATTCGTTTCGGTGTGTACATTATTGAGGTTTGACTCAAGAGATGTACCCATGGTTTTGAGTGATGTTTCGCGTGATAGATGTGACGAAAACAATCGTAGTGGAGGCTTCAAAAGACGGTATATCAGTTGTTGAGCACGAGATTGTTTCTTTCACGGGTTGTTTATTAGATTCGCAATATACGTCGGTTTCTGCGCCGCTGCGTGGCTAAAACTTCCAAGATTCATTGGATCCTTTGACTGGTCAGCTTGATGCACAGAGCAATTGCTGTTTATGTATGCTGGTACTCAAGAATGGTTTGTAATCCATATATACAGCGAACTGCTTGTTTTACCAGGCTTATTTCTGGCTGTCGCCTTATTTTGACCCGTTTGTTATTCAGTCTTATTTGTTGTGATTGTAGTTATACAGTACGATTGCCAGTCTTGGCTCGGATAAGGGGTAGTTAACAGCAGGAGGGGAAGAAAATGGAGATAGCTGGAGTAGGCTGTCAGAGCAGTAGTAACTTCTGCTACTTCCCAGTCGTTTATGCCACGAAAAAAGGTTAAACTAAGGGAATTTATCTCCAATCTAACTCAAAAGACTGACTCAAGACAACAGGAGAGCGTTTTCCCAATTATCACATCAGAGCTTGTGACTCAGTGGACCGACTCACTTTGTAGTGAGGGGCTTGTCTAGTTCGAAGGTGCAGTTATTGTGATGGTACTGTCTGATTATCCTCACTGCTACGCCCAGTAGATGTGTCCGGCGTTATATCAGACTTCTGAATGATGCCAAAGGTTTCTAGACCGTACTGGATAATACACTGGCAGTCTGTGTCAGTTGTTTTGCGATCGGAATGCTCCTTTTTGTGTAGGTACCTTTTATGACTCCCTTTCTCAATTCGAAGTGTAGCGCAACAACTGTGAAACTAGTTCTATCGTGTACTCATAAGATTGTGCCTTTATCTGAGCGCTCCTGAGCAGTCAGCAGTGCGACACACAACCTTTCGAGTACATCTGTCTTCCATTTGATGGCTCCTTTCATCGTGTCTGACTTGAAAGGATCGAAGTCCTAGTAAGCATAGCTCTGTGGATCGATGCAGTGCACAGGCCTGACCACCACGTCACGATAGCTAGACAGGTAATCTCAAACGATGGCTTGGGTTTAATCAATCGGACTTGTCAAAAATACGGAGGCAGACAGTCACAAATGGCAACATGGGGACAGGTTCAACCAGTAAGTGGTGGCAGCTGACAAAGAGGCCAGGTCGACCAATGTGGAGTACTGTTACGTGTTTTGGCGATAGGCCGGAGCTGCAGAACTAACGGATGCTGTTGGTTGGGGTTAGACACGTTTCTCCCACTGCCACAGGGCAGCTGTAAAGACTTACTGCAGTAAAAGTACGTCATAAAGGTGTGGTTTATTTAAAATAGATTGTTGTCAGCACGACACTGCACTGTATTTACGGTTAGAATGTTGAACGTTCAAACCACACGCATCGCACGTGATCTGTCTACTTAAGCACCACGTACTATTGTTTGTATACAGCGTGTACTGTACAGCAAACTAGTGAGTTAATGTTTTGTCTCACCTTCTTGACCACAGTCAGTGGGAATATAGAACGTGTTAATAAACAGCGGCTGGTCCGAATGTTTATTGATACCCTATTACCCTTGTATTCTGGCGCAAATGTTTTTTGGCACAATCGTCTGCGGATTAAGTGCACTTACTGAAGTGGGGGGCAGTGAAATCTGTCTTGTTGATAGCGCCTTACTTTCATTTATATATTGGTTGTTTTATTGTCAGGTCTGAGCACCTTCATATTGAATGTGTGAATATAGACGCAGTGGTAGTAGTACTAGTTAGTCCCCCTCTCCTGTCCTATTTTTTTCTTTCTGGCTAGGGCCAGCTTTTTCTCCTATGGTTGTATGGCCTTTAAGCATCGGTGGGAACCAATGATGTATTGTTGTTTATGACTTGCAAAAGCTGTTATCGTCTGTCTAGTCTGACGATTCCTCTACTTATATTCTTAGAGTAGTCCACACTAATAATGGCAGTTTTACATCTGCGACTGCTTATTCTCCGAGCCAGCTGGACTACTTTGCAGCTCCTCAATATGAACTTCATTCTTCAATCCGAAATTTGCTGATGCGCTCAGTAGCATCAAACTGACTTCTTGTTTTTTAGTCGGTAATGAATTACAGTGTAGTCAAATCTTACCACTTACATCATGTTGGTCGTGTTAGCACAGTCACTCACCCAAGCACCGTGTTTATTATGAGTGCTCCATTGCCGTGAATGAGATCGCAAACTTGTTGAAAACGATGAAACTTGACGTTTAAACTCACAATCAACGTAAAATTATCCACACTTTGCGTACAAACAACCACTTTAAAAGCTTATTTGAATTGATGTGGCTTCAGGGTTGCACCATTTCACACCCGTGATTTTTTGTTGATGTGGCCGATCTCATTTCTAACTTAATTCGCTCAGCTAATTGCTAACGCCATCCACTTAACGTTTGTAACGACCGCTAGGTTTTGAGGAGGAAAGATTGTTGGCATTGTTGTGATATTCCTTTTCACATTAGGTGTTCGGAAAATCAAATGATTTTAGCCAATCATAGAATACGCGTAAACTATAGCACTTCAAAACGCATAGTACAGCGTCAGTCTGGTGGTGAGCCGAACCGTGATTATCCCGATGGGCCAATTGAAAGCCGTGTGCTTCTGCTTACTATATACAACGCTCAATATCCCATAACCGTGGATGTCGTGCATCAGATCACTTCTCGTCATGGACGCGTCTTACGCATTGTGATCTTTCAGAAAACTCATGTTCAAGTAGGTCATTTTATACATTTGCGATTGTCGTTCAGGCTATGGTAGAATTCAAGAGTACGGATGATGCTAGAAATGTCAAACGCAATCTCAATGGTGCGGATATATATTCCGGTTGTTGTACGTTGAAAGTGGAATTCGCGCGACCCACACGTTTGACCGTACTGAAGAATGATCAAGAAACTTGGGATTTCGAGAATTCTCTGCTACCGACGGATGGTGGTCGTGTACGCACCAGTGATGGTCGTGCGAATGTCTCTCTGTTAGGTTAGCTAAATGTGATAACGCTCTGTAACCTAATTAATTACAGGTCGATTCGGACGCAACTTGGAGCGGCTGGATAATGGACGTCCGCAAAATGGCGAAGGCCACAGCTTTGATGCTTATTCAAGGCAGAGTGGTTCGCTGTCGTTGAGTGCTCACGGTGCCACTTTGTTTGACCAACTGGCTTTATCAGTTCACCCATCTCTGGCCGGCATTAGCGCCCCTGATGTTACCGTTCATGGGCGCCCTGCCACTTCAGTAATCATGGTTTATAATCTCGATGTAAACCAAATGAATTGTGATCGGTAAGTAAACTTTACACTTAATGTGGAATTAAAATTGAATTAGAAATATATCACGTCGTTTAATTGTGCAGTTTGTGAAAATCGATTGATAAATCTCATCGGTGGGTGAACGTGGACATAGTGCTGTCTATAGGCGTGGAATTCATCGTAACATAAAAGTACGAGATTTTTTGTTTGTTGAAATCAGGTTCACGCCACCCATGAATCAGCACAGTTTCACCACGTGAATCAAGAGGATACCACCCTGCGGTAATATTGGTGAATGCGAGGAAGGAACTGTTGTCCGTGTGGCGGATGCGTAACGACTGCTGTTCGTACATCCGATTCCCTATCGGGAAATATGATGTAAATTCTGGTGATTTGGTCTTTGTATAAAATAAAATACGGCCATGTCCATGAAGTATCGCATATCAATCAGCCTTGCAAGTTGCCTTCGCCAGGGTTGGGAACTCCCTATAATAGATGGTCTGTTTATGGTACCCAGGCACGAATCATATGCATAGCAGAAACCTTGTCCACTGTGTTCCAATGTGGGAGGTGCACTGTCGATGTAAACAGGACACTCTTGTGAGTGATCTGTTAATGAAACACATACGGACGGTAACACGTCAGTTCAGTAAATGCGGTATCAATGGCAAGTGCAAAAGAAGCACTACACACATCTATTGGTGCGTAATTAGTTAGATACACGCGGTTGTACAAAGGATGGGACATTACAGTGCTATTACTCGAAGAAAAATCGCCGTCATGTATTTCCTTAATGGAGTCACTATATATATATATATATATATATATATATATATATATATATATATATATATATATATATATATATATATATATACGACAAGTCGTTCACGTTTAACTTTCCCTCACTACGTCTTCTGTCAGGAGTTAATCGTTTGTCTTTTCAACCTTAAATGTCTCCACTCGCGCGCATTGGTTAACACCAATTGGCAGGTAGAGATGAAACTTAACGTGAAGGTCAGGTTACTAAATTCATTCAATCTCCAAGAATGCGCAGGTGTGAATGCCTGCGGCAGACACTAGAGATGCCAGCCACTCGTTCGCCACACCGGGCAGTCCACCGATGGTTAGTGAAGGCAACCATCAATGGATCAAGCCACTTGACGTCGACCTAGTCTTCTGCGCCTGACCTCTTGCGCTACACTCAGTCTGTAACTGTAGGCTTTAAAGAAGACGGCAGCTGGTCGGGTTGGTTGGCGGAAATGTTGGTTTACATGTGACAGACACTGTTTGTGAAGCAGACGATAGAAACCACAAGGAAGCCTTCTTCCGAATGTGGTCTTCGTCGTAGTCATAACTCGATCTTTTTTTTAATAAGCGCAAGCACCTTGATGTTAATTATCTTAGTAGTTATGTAGTGATTTTACAAACGTAGCGATTCAGTTAGCCGGAGATTGAGAAGATGTGGGATCCGTAAGAAAGGCCTTATTCCTCTTACAATTGGGCTGACAGGTAAAAAGTGGAAAAGGAAATAGTTATGAATCACAACGGAACAATACTGAGAAAACGGCAATACAACAACACACCTCAGTACATTCTCCTTCACAGTCTTATAGTCCGCCAATCGGAAATTTTACAGTTTGGAAAAAGAACAAATATCACTTTTCTGCTTCTCCAAACCCAAGGTCTTGTTCGAGTATGGATGGCTTACTCCATTTATCCATCTTGCGATCAGAAGAGTCGGGAGCTGGAAGTGATGAGGATCCATGATTGGGAATCTTAGTTTTATTTTCCTGGGATGCGCCAACGTTATCACCGGTGCTGTAATCGGTCACTGGTATTTTTACTCGCTGGGGCTAGATGCCTGGGGTACACCGTCCCCTTCTTTCCCTCCGGCAGTTTAACTTGAGCACACTTTGGGTTGCACTTAACTGGTTCCAGTTCGTCCACCAAGGGATCGCATTTTGATGTACTCACGTTTCACCGCGGAACCATCGGCCGGAAGCGAAGATGCCACGTTGGTAGTGACACGCCTGAGCTGGATTTACGATTGTAGGAAAACACTCGTTCATGCGGTGTAGCGTTAGTTGCTGGGCCTAAATAGGGACGAATTAAATGCAAGGCACTGAGGGGAACTCTCTGCTAATGACTTAGAGGCAAGTCTTGGTCTTGTTGTAAGCGTAGTTGCTTTTCGCTGGGTCCCGTCCAACTTGTCTTTTAGCTTAAGAGCTGCAGGCCGTAGTTCTGTTGGTGACTACTCTTTACTGTATATGAATTGTTTCAACTGCTCAGGTGTATGGTCAACTTCGGTCTGATCGTACACAAGACAGCGTACGGGACGATAAGAACAGATAAAAAACACTCAACACCGTTGATGTCATGTCGGGACAAGCAAAAGCAGATGGGAATCTGTAATATGTCCATTGTAGTGAGGAGATTTATAAGGGGTGATAGGAAGGTTCGTTTGAGACCGACATGGAGACGACCCAACAGCCGGGTTGCTTTGTTTAGGTTCTCGTCAAATGGTTCAATTTTCGCACAAACTGAACAACGCAAAGTCGCTAACCTCACTTGGTTAGTAGAGAACGGTAAATTTTTCAAACTCAAAATGAAGCATCCGAATGACCCTCAGATGACAGAAGTGAAGTTCGAGAGACAGTATTTAATGATGCACATCAGTGGCTACAAAAATATGCATCAGCCACACGATTTTGGTCCTCCCCCGGCGACACTCAACAGAGGTTAGATTTTGTCGTTTTTAATTTTGCTTGCGTGATTTATATCATATTTTTTGGTCATGCATTTGATCAGTCATCAGTCGAAAGTGTGATATCAGCAAACAATGTCTCCATTTTCGAATAGCTTCAGCTGTAGCATAAACCTTTTCTACAGCTGAATGCCGTTGTTCACTTCATGAAAAGGTTCTATGGATAAGAGCGACTGATGTTCCATTTTGAGAGTAGCAGCTATCGCAAAGTCGGAAGCATTTGTTTCAGCTGCTTGCGAAACGATGCGACCAACCGTTGTGACGATAATTTTCCCTAATTCTTCTTTTAGCGACTCGAAACAAATGACTTCTTTTAGCAGAGGAAATATTTTGTTCTTCACGAAAGGATGGATTTTATCCGGAAAGTGGGAAATCCACTTAGACCAATCGGCAAACAAACCAACAACATGATGTTGGGACTTCAGATCACAAGATGGAGACAAATTTTGAAGAGACTGTAAACAGTCAGAATACAGTTTGATGATCTCTGGAAACTTCGTAGCCTAAGGGTTAACTTGTCTTGATGGATTAAAGGTATTTCCGTACTCCTGAGTGACTGCAATGAATTTGGCCAGGTTTCCTGTCCTCCGCATACTGTTTTTATCGACATAAGCAAATATCGCTACTAGTTGTTCTTTTTCAATGAGACTGTCGATTTTCTGTTGAAAGGCTGCATCACTGTTGGTTACTCTGTAGGAGATGCGAATAAAGTGCTATGAGTTTCCACACGCCACAAAAGCTGTATATATTTCCTTTTCTCGAACGGATAATGTGCGCTCCGCCAATCGAATGCATACTTTGATATTTTTTCGGTCATGACATCCAGTCTCGATAATCAATAGAAGTCCAGATAAGTATATCGGTTGATGGTTTAGCTCTAGTCAGTAATCATTCTCATAATGGTTGTCGTTCATAGTAACCAGTACTGGAGCGTGACACGGAGATACGGAAGGCTCAGTTATTTTCTCCTTCAGCAATATTTAAATCTATGATCGGATGAAACTTGTCGTTCTGTGAGTATCGTCGGCATTTTGTGGCGTTCGGTTTACAGTTATGTGCGAGATTTCCAAACAGGGTGGGCGCCTTGATCTGAGCGGCTAACAGGTCACGTAACGAAAAGCGAAGTTATCACCATGGAAGGGTAATACAACTTTGAAATTCAGCTTAAGGAAATCGTGTCCCAACAAGCCGTCTGCTCAAATGTCTTGGGGGACAAACAGTTCAACTCTATGTAGGGATGATTGTTATACTGGATGCTGGCAAAACTGGCCTTGGGTCTTCTCTGAACTTCCAGTATCCACAAGCGCTTGCATTGGGATATCGTTTACAGTGAACATCAAAATAGCGTCATTCAAGCAATTGGGCGCCGGCGTAACGATCATCGAGGAGAGTAGAGGATTTATTAATGACGTTCCCTGTTTTGAGCACGTTTTAGAACCTTCTGAGAATAGCCCTGTTTCCCACAACACTTGCAGGTCGGATTTATGCCAAACAGTTAAATCGAGGATGTGTACCATTACCATAGAAATACCACCTGTTACTTCCGGTAGCAGGAGAATACGCAGATTAATGGGACCGCGTAGATTCCTCAGCGGACGTAAAGCTCGAAAAGTCGACATGTTTGTGATTGCTAGTTAGCTATTTCGGAAGTGCGGGCTTGGTTGTAAACCATTTCGAGGTCAGGCAGTTTGTTCTTTATGAGTCACTGACGTATGTTGGTACATCGTAGGTCGCTGATAAGGACTATAATGATAGCGACGTTATGGTATTTTTCAGCAGAGACGGATTTAAAGACCTAGTTTTTTGCTGATAATCGCAATTTATAAAGCTGTTCGTTGGGAGACTCGTCAGTCTCTTATTTGAACGTAGCTAGGAGATGACGGGACGACTATTTTTAGGTTTCACGTAGGTTGGTTCGAGTGTTGATATTAGCATATTCAAGGGTAGGGCACTCAACACCATCCTTGTATACGTAAAGAGATGTGTTTAATTAAAAATTCTAATTTGTTGGGTTCACGTGTGTCCATCTCGGTAGGGATGTTTTAATTGCTCTCTATCAGTGGAACCATTGTTTTGATGCTATTGCGGAACTTGGTTCAGCGTCAAACCGATGATGTCGTTAGAATCGTTCCATCTCGAAGAAATTTTAAGACGGATAAATTGTAATGAATGTACAAAAGCAACAGTTCAATTTTCCTCTCGTTTTTTACTTCTCAACAAGGTTCTTTTTCTTTCCTTATGGTTATACCACACGTTGTGCGTCAATATTAACCCCCTAATTTGTCGCTGCCGGTGAATATGATGACACTGCCACCATTGATTTAACCATTTTAGGCTGTTCAATCTGCTCTGCCTATACGGGAACGTTGTACGCATCAAATATCTGCGCACCAAAGAAGGTTCCGCTATGGCCCAACTTGGCGACACCATAAGTGTGGATCGTACCATACGTAATTTATCTGGAGCTCCGCTATTGCACAATAAACTATTGGTAAGCGTCTGTACATTCCTGAAATTGTTCGATGAACTCAAATTTGGATCCGTCTTCTTAACACTCAATATCTTTCCGTTATGTATATAGTCGCATTAGTGTTAGGGAGCTTGATCTCGACATGTAAATTTATTTCCTGACTATGAGCTATCATTTTTAGTTCTTGGATAATAAACTTGGCCGCTTTTTGTTGCCGCTAATTCCAGGAGGAGTTTGGATCAGCACTGTGACAAACACCTGTCACAACGAGACTGGACCTTGACGCGGTGTGACGGCCTGCGCATCTCGATGACCTGTTGGGCTAAACTGGACTGCGTGGCCACCACACCGATAGAGTCACTCATGCCAGACAGGCCAATAGGTAGAGATCTGACCAACCAGTCTCCTGGTCCTTCAGGTTGGGGGTTGGAAGAAGGTTGTCATCTTTTTCCGAAAAATGCACCAGTTCTGGTACACTACCACTCACCCCGCTGCCTTGTGCTATAGGCTTTTTAGCCAAAGGCCTTGGCTGAGAACCCCAATCGTTCTCCTGTCTAGGTCTGAGCGTCCTGGCAGTATCTCAGCCCACATACAACCATGAATAGTCACAACACT
>LUCH01008254.1:7725-21190 GCA_013368495.1 Paragonimus heterotremus | reverse complement strand
GGATACAGGTACGCCATTGACTGCGACACATCGCCATCTCAGATAGTGTCTCTAACCAGCGGTTTGAATGACCATGAGGACCCAAACCAGGCAGGCGATACCTACCCACTTTGCTCAACGGAGCAGTCAAGGTCTTCATATTTCGTGACCACGTTGTTGGTTGACCACCACGCGGGTTTACCCAACTGTTGGTGGCCTCAGCATATAATGCCCGGTACGGTAAACGATCAGATGACATAGGGAGTACGTGACCCATCCAACACAAGCTGTGTACCGTGATTAGTTGACCAATAGATCGCGCATCCCGAGTGTTCCGGAATATGCGCTCTCAGGCAAGAATCATTGAGTCTAGGCAAGGAAGATGCTGTTGAGAGAACCTCCTGGACGTCTTTTATCTGGCCCAGCGTGACACGAATTGGCCGAGGGCGTCCGTCTTGGTGGGACTTACCAAGCTTGCATAGCGTGGGTTTACCTTCCACGCCTAGCTTAAGTAGATCGCAGAGGGATCCCCACTGCAACTGATCATCAGCTTCTTTCTGGTCCAGCTTTCTGCAGCGTTGTAAATAATGGGATTATATCTAGCGAATTCGGGGTAGCGACTACGCCTGGGCGTATTTGTGTCCTGTGTTCTGAGCTGAGGGGCGGCTGTGTGATTACGGCTTTCGACTAACGGCTTGGAGCTTACTTGGTTCGTGCCGATGGGTGACTTGGACGCATCAGCTGAGACATAGTGACGATACGTTTACCACGCTCCCGCTTAGTGCGGCCTGTCGAAGCTGATTTACTAACTAGTACAGAAGACGGCGGACTATGGTTGTGTGCGGCCTGGCTGAGGTTGCATAGCGTTAGCGTATCGGGACTGCATATTGTAGAGACTGAGGAATTGATTAACTCGCTTGTTCTGTCTGTATCCTGAGTGATGCTGTATCTACGGATGTTTAGTTGGCATATCACACAATGGTATCTGATAGCCAGGGTGGGTGAGTCACGGGTTGCACTTACAATGAAGCCAGCAGTTACAGAAGTCACAGGCCATGACTTTGCTGCGAGGCCCAAATACCTTCGAACACGCCGGCAGTCGGACTAATGACACATCCCATGCTAGCTAACTAACTAATTTGCACAGCTTATAAAGTTTAGGAAAATAAGGATAAAGAGCAAGGCGAACAAGGATTGCCAAACGTGCTGTTCGGTGAGTCTATATGGTGTCATGAGGTATTGCTGGGTTGCTGCAGTGGATGGTATGTCAGTGGCAACAGTGTCACGAGATGAATTCCGTGCAGAAGTAACTGGAGAGTTTTTGAAGCCTTCAATCGGAGAAATGGCGTTTCAACTCAGATAATTTGCGGTAATGAAGTTGTTTTCCTTTCCCTCCGAAAATTCGTCCAGTTAAATTTGACTTTCGCGTTCAACTAATCATCAAAGCATTGTTGCACTCTATGGTTAGTTTCCCTTGCATGGTATACCCTCTTCGTGTGACATCGTTTCCTCTCTACCCCATCCCATCAACCCTTTGCACCCTGTCGACCATTCATCTGTGTCCGAAGTGCGCTGGTCGTCATTGGTTCGCACTCGCAATAAACGTGCAGCATACGTCGGAAGGATGCCTTCTCTTGTGCTGTTAACATGAGCTCAAATACCACTGATCTGTCTGTCTCGTTTCAGCAGCATTTTGGTAGTGTCCTATCTCCACGGCACTTCTCAAACATGGATGCGATTGGAGCCGAATTGAAACGTTTCGAAGTTCAGTCCGGTTCTTCATGTAGCATCCGATCAACCGAACCTGCGTTCGGTGATCATAAGAGACGCGTGTACGCGTGCGTCCGTAGGTTCAATGTATTGCGCTCATCTTGCGGTTTACGAGAAAGGGCCACTGGACAGACGGAATGCCCCGCCTACTTCAACCTCAACCGAAACATCAACGGAGAATTCCGTGTCACCAAGTTATTCATGTTACACAATCGTCCGTGTGACGTAATTGCAGCGCAGTACGAAGTTTCAAGACGCCGCCTCACGGAAGAAGAAACCACCGAGATTCGACCGTGGTTACTCAACGGCACGGTGTCATCCAACATCACTTAGTGTATCCGCAATCACTTCGATAAGACAACAACGAAGGATGTGTGCCACCTTCGTGCACGTTTATTCGCGAAGAGAAACACAGTTGGCTATCTTGGTCGTTTGCACGCTCAGCTGAACACAACCGGTAAGTGCTTCTTTGATGTAGATAATAATAACCGACTGACCCATCTTATGTTCATGAGTGATGAACAAGTGGAATTATGTCGACATCACCCCGAGATTATCGGGATTGATGTCACATGTAAGAGTTGTAAGGAACGCTACAGTTTGTTCGTTCTAGTAGTTGTAGATGCCTGTGGAATATGTTTATCGGTGTGCTTCGGCTGGCTTGCAAACGAAACGACGGTAGCGATTTCCATGTTTCTTCGACAATCCCTGCCCTTCGTTGGACCGGTGGAGACGAGTACAATGATTATGGACGACAGTGCAGCCATACAAGTGGCAACTGCACAAGAGCTTCCGCATGCCCACCAACCTCTGTGCCGAGTGCACATCCTGGAGAACGTGCGCGGCCGGACCTCCTATCTGATCGCGAACGAGTGGTTTGCGGTAGCTATGATCACGCGTAACTGGTGGAGGTACGCTGCAACCTTGGCTATCATGCGGAGCGCCGACTCTTCGTTCTAGAATGAGTACCTGATGACCATGCTCATTAGTAAATCAAACAAGTGGACCAACTGTCGCAGCCCGAAGGTACCCACGTTTGGCCGACGTGACAACTTCGTAGAAGCGACGCATCGATCAGTAAGGCGTCACAATATGAACGCGCATATCCGGATCTGGCAGGCAATCGAGCGTACAACGGCCATCTTCGACCACATTCTCAACGACCGTCAGGCACTGCTCGTCTCTACTTGATATTGTTCACTAGATAAAATGAAAAACAAAATTGCGTCTATACTGTTTATGGTTGCGAACGATGCAAACATTAGTGATCAACTACTGAATCGAATAGGAACGATTTGGAACATAGACTGAAGAAGTGAACTTCGGAACCAGTCGACTACTCAGCCCGACATAATCTGCACGATTATTTATCTGCGGGTATGACCGGCATATGTGGTATTCTGCTTCATTCTAATTTTTCGAGACAATCACGAATCGTATTTTGATTTTCAATTTCAACTTGGTGAATCTGGTCATCGCTGTTCAAGCACACATCTGCTTGTCTGTTGTACTTTCGGCTTTCAACGCTACACATTGGCCCACATGGTTCGCCGGAGGGCAGAGATTGTGACATTTCGGGCACATCGTTCTCTAGGGTTTTTCTACAGAGTTCTGTCATCCCGTGTGTTCCGGAGATTTGAGCGCTTTTGATTGGCCCACATGGTTCATTGTGACACACACGTAACGTCCTATGTTTCCACTAAGAAATTTTTACTATCATGTTCCGTAATCCTACGCCTAAAGCACTTTCTCTTCCTGTTCAGAGCAACCTGGATGTCACTTCTTTCTTTTATCTTTACCCTTCGACCGTTACCGAGCGCATTCGCATCAACAGAAAAAGCAATCTGATCAATCTCCGGATCACACCACTCAAGCATCAGAACGTCAACAGGCTCAGGCCTCTCATCGAGCTGAAAATTGAAATTGAACCACATCGTCTACTCGGAGTCCGCTTTTGCCGTGTTTACATTGGTCCTTTTTTTCAGCGATTCGACGATTGATTCACAAGTTCGAGGCTGAGGCCCAAGGGTCTCGGATCCAGTCAGATTTTCCTGTTCAGCGTCAAGCGGACGTCTGTTGGTCTGAAAGGCAATCACTGAAAACAAGATGTAGCACGGCTTCTGAGGATCACAGTAAATACCAGCAACAAGAACAAGATTACGGGTAACTCGGAATTTGATTCAAATATTCTCGCTGTTATTGTCGACGCAGTTTTCGCTCTATTGACGCCCTGTGTGTCAAAAACTGCATACAATTACTGTTACTCGCTACTGAATAACATACTGAATCATTACGCATCGAAACTTTTGGGTTGCAATATATTCGTTTTTGTATCTGTTTCATATAGTGCATTGCTTGCTTCTACTGACAATGACGCGAGTCAGATGTAACAGTGCTGGGACTCGATTGGCTTGGGCAGCGATCACTTGCGGCCGTTATGGATGCAAAATGTTCATGCAAAACTTTATTTAGTGCCACCAGCGTCAGAGGTGGCATTGTAGTGACCTGGAGATACCCCCGGTCTGCTTGCTGTACGATATGTAAACTCCTTCCTAAAATCCTAGCTCACATTGTACACAAGACCTTAAGGACCTTTGTCTGCTTGATGTATGCGACCGCGTTTGTTTGTTTGCATGCTTATCGGCCTATGCGCGTCATTCGCGCCATACATTCTTTCCGGCTTGCTCGCGCGCTCGCCTGTCGGATCCTCAACCTCCCTAGCTATTTTGCGAATCGGTGTCATCTGGCGCTGATCGAGACCATTTGTAATTATCGTATAATATATTTTCGGTCTCCGCAATTATCTGTAGTTTCATTTCGCGTCTGGTATTTCTGCGTATACATGGGGAAACGTTAATTTAGCGCACGTACGCACCAAAGCATCACTTCAAATACATCGGCCTCAACAAACACCAATATAAGCAACCTTCTTATTCTGCTTTAAATTTTATCTGAATGATTTGCAGGTTTAACGAAAGTCAAGGCGCCGCTCCGCTGCTGAGTAGTCACGCACGCGTCGCGAATACTGAAGTGACGCGGGAAACCTGCCAATGTAAATGCGGAGCTGCTGTTCTTAGCACTATATGTCCTTCTGTTTCTTCCATAGGGAATTGGATGGAGAAATACCAACGGACTCTGTCCGAACTGAAGTTTGAATTCAGGGCCGTAAATGAATACATAACGCTCGCTCTCCCTGGTGTTGCGGTCACCAAAAAGGCAGTTGCCCTGTCAACTGCACATACGAAAGAGGCAACGGCAAATATAAAAGAGAAAGCTGTAGTAGCGTGTAGTGCGCCGCCATTCTTTCTGTCACACATACTCCCTTCCGCTTCCCTTCAGGTCCTCGAACAGGCGGACTGGCCGCGTCTATGCACGAGGCTGAGGAAGACGACCAACCAGAGCCCGAGTTCAGCAGTTAGTGAACATGAGGCCGCTTCTTATTGGTGGTTTGTCTCCGGACCATGCAGTCTCCTATATATATGGACCAAAACACGATATGAACTGAATCTCCTTCGGTATCTGTGTTGTGTTAATACACGTTCCTCATTGCTTTGTGAATTTTCTCTTTTCTTGAGGTAGACCCTATTGTACTTCGGCTACGACCGTTGAACACTGTGTGTTTTGTTGCTCGTGATTGACTCGTTGGAGTATTGTAAGTCCCTTACAGAGAGGAGAGTTGTCTTATGGCGCCGCTTCCCCACAACGCCTTCACCAATTAAGCCGGCTAAGTCACTCTTGCTCTCTTTATTTTCCACGGACGTCACAAGTTTTGTACTCGCAAGCAGGCTATGTGTCAAAACAACAAAAAGGGCACTTGAACTTTTGGAAAACTTGCGAGCCATGCTGGGTTCCTTGAAAGTGGTGGAAAAATCAGGGGCTATGAAATCCACCAACTTCCGCCTGAAAGGCATTTTTCCGACCGATCTTAGCAAGGGAGGACGAAGCGGGAGCAGCAGACCAAAACTAAGTCACGAATCAGGGCAGACGGGAAACTGCAACTAGAGACTAAGGTCATGGTTTCTGCACCGGTAGTATCCACTCTGGCCTATGTGCCAATGCTGAAAAGCGAGAACGCTCTTACCATAGTCGACACCCCAACGGCCAAGCATGAGCAAAAGAGTTCAAGACACTGAACAAATACCTTTCTCAGAGTTACCTACGCCAAAAACCACCAGGAGGCACTATAGAAAATTCTTTCATCCAAAAATTCGGAACTAGTAGAGACTGATGGGGATGCCGTCCTGAAAATTACAAAACATCTTATTGGCACGCCCCACAGACCATTTCTGTCAGTGGTTTTGTGAAACCGCGCAAACAGCCTCCTTTCAAACCCTGTATCCAGCAGAGGAATGAGTCAAATTTTCCGTGGGTAGAAGCTCTAAAACACACCCAGAAAAAGCGGAAGATAGCAGATGTATAGGGGTCGCAAGTTGCGACACCAAAAGTGGTGGTCAAGCGTTTTGTGGAGAAGTTGATATACGCACAACCAGTGACGTCGATCTCACGGTCACAACCGAGGGCCATCAGAACCACCCGGCAGTACATACCGAGTCCAACACAACCACCCTCCTCAATTATAGGTCTCCTTTCCCAAACTCTTCCTCGCACTCCCCTCTCTTTTTTCTCGAGAGATCAAGTGAAGGAGTAGCAATTAAGTTAATGTGTACAAACTGTCTGAGTTCGCTCAATAAACTGCCGGAACTCAGACAGCAAATTGATGACAGATAACCCCATTTATTTGCTTTTTACGTGGATCTGGATTACAGGTGACATCAGTGGCAGTGAACTGAGTGTCTCCCGGTGTTCAGATTACCGAACAGACTCCCCTCGATGAAGAATGGGTGTTCTGCGATTTTCCTTCAGCATTGTCTACCTACACCCTGGGTTACCGGCGGATATCTTTTCTTTAATAAATATGATGCTCTGTGGCTTCGATTGGCATAGCATGGCTGAGACTCACTCCTATTAGGGGTTATCTATTGTTCTTCCTCATCCGACGTCTCTGATGACGACGCCATCCTCGTAAAACCGGACAACTTCCTTGGGCTACAACGCATTACCCATCTGCTCATTGTGGACAACTTCAATGCACCAAGATAAATTGGGCATCATTTTTCCACCGGAAGTGTGAAAGCGGATTTTTGACCTTTTTATCGACAGTGATACGACGGACAACGTGGACACAGCGTATGTGAACTCCCCGAAGCGGCATCCTTCTGGTCAGACGCCCTCCCTGCTCGACCTATTTATCACAAATGAAAGCCACCTGGTAGAGAGGGTGATCATCAATTCGCCACTTGAGCACAGAGAACACTCATTATTCATTTTTAATTTTAATTGTTATTGGTTACAGAGACCATTAAAGGGGTCCATGGATTGAAATTTTATTCAGGCTGATTTCAACGGCTTGATAAGTCACCTAGGTTCACTTTTATCTGATCACGGCTCCGTGGACCGGAACAACGATCTATCTGTGTTGTGCAAACCGTGCACTTTCTTTTATCACCCACCACTTCCTCGAAGAACACGTCATCTCCTCGATGACCGTTCCTATTTATTCGCGAAACATAAGCTCACAAGTTATTCGGAGGGCCTAAGCGCGTTCCACGCTGTTCGAAATTGGTGTAGACTGAAAATTTGTACGAAATTTGTACAAGAAAAAGTCTCCCTCAGAGCCCGCGGGGTCAAACAAAGCACACTCGACGACTAAGGAAGAATCAACCCTTGGCTCCTTCTTTGCAACTGCCCGACGAGGAGACTTCATCTGACTCTGTAGTTGTGGCCGAGTTATTCAGGGAGTACTGTTCGATAGTCTACAAAGTCGCATCGTCGGTTTGGCACCCTATCCTTCCACTGCAGAATTTTTGACAACCACTAGTTGTCGCTGGGTTCTCTGCAGCACAAGCTGCGGAACTTTTATCCATGTTTAAGTCACATAGTGCAATCAGTCCTGGCAAGATCCTTCCCAGACTCCTCAACAAAGCAGCCGGTAGCCTGGCAGAACCCATTTATGAGCTGTTTAATCAGACGCTCCAGACTGGCATTCTCTCCAGTGTACGGATGGAGGTCACGGCCGCGCCCATAGTTAAGGTGGGTGACAGGCACTCTCCGGCTAGCTATCGTCCAATCAGCCTTGCTAACATTCCACGCAGGATAATGGAGCGCTTATCAAGGCGTGCCATCCTCAAACACATTTTATTAAACAGTCTTTCTTCTTCTACTCAGCATGGCTTCATTCCTAACAGGCCATGCATGACTAATATGCTTATTTTCATGGATAGTCTGACGGAGACCACAGACAATGGGCTCATCTCGGATGATATCTTTTTTGACTTTGCCAGGGCTTACGACCGTGTCTCACACGCCCCCTGAAACCCAAACTGGAATCCTGCGGTATTCGGGGGAGGTTCTTCGCTGGATTTTTTCTTTCCTCGATCATAGGACGTTTAAGGTTGAAACCGGACCAGACCCTTCATCTCCCACACTCATTTCTGCGGGAGTTTCCCAAGTGTCAGTGCTAGGTCCTCTGTTATTTCTGATCTACATCAGTGACCTTCCGGATAATATTTCCAGCAACGCCGTCCTATATGGCAGTTACGGAAAAAACAGGAATCTCAGTTTTTCTAATGCATTACAGATTATTACTGACACGATTAAACACTGATCGAACAATTGCAGCCATCCACCGAATGAAAATAAATGCGCACATCTGTTACTCGGCGGAGACTCTGGCGATGCCTACGTGATTCATAGTACACTCGGCACGATAGATATCTTGCCAACCGGTCTGAAGAAAGATCTGGGCATCTTTTTTTCTCTAACATATTTTTTGCGTATCGCCATGAGATGACGGCAAAAAGTGAATTTGCCGCTCTCAGGATAAACAAGCGCACTTTCCCCCGCATAGACAAATGAGCGTTTTAAACGCTTTACGGGATATGTATAAGATCGCTCTTCGAGTATGCTAATCAGGCCATGTAAACAGACTGGAACAAAGAAATTTTAGCCATTGAGCGCGCCCAGCGCGCAGCTACCAATCCAGTTGCGAGATCAGGAAATGGCACCTACAATTCTAGACACTTCGTGGTCAGTGTAGGATTCATTGAAAAATTGTGCACGGTAAACTGAACACCGGGAGACACTCAGTTCACTGCCATTGACGTCACCTGTAATCCAGATCCACGTAAAAGCAAATAAGTGGGGTTGTGTGTCATCAATTTGCTGTCTGAGTTCCGGCAGTTTATTGAGCGAACTCAGACAGTTTGTACACATTAACTTAATTGCTACTCCTTCACTTGATCTCTCGAGAAAAAAGAGAGGGGAGTGCGAGGAAGAGTTTGGGAAAGGAGACCTATAATTGAGGAGGGTGGTTGTGTTGGACTCGGTATGTACTGCCGGGTGGTTCTGATGGCCCGGTATCATCTATACGTCAGCTCTCCTTATGAGGAGTTACCGAAAAGCTGGTTTTGCGCCGCTTTCTTTATGCGCAGTATCACTATGATTCTGAAAATCGTCCGTGGCCGATGGAACCCACTGTCTAAGAGGAATAAAATGGGGCGTCCTTGAAAGTTCATCGAGATATCGGTGGTATCGCTCGGGAGTGTGAAAATCCTCCATTTTCGTAACAAAAATGATTACGAGTGTCGAAATACTTGGTCTCACCCAGCGGTTACCGTTCTGTCATTCATTCGGCGCTGAGGCCCAAAATATCAATGGTTGGTGGTGTAACTGTATACGCCAATTTTTGTTGGAGCCGGCTCCGACGTTTGCTTGACAATCAACTGGCCCACGTCGATAATTGAGGAGTCATATAAATGTGATGATATTTGCGTTGACACATATTTTGCCCGTTTATTCAAGAGACAGTCGATATTATACCACATTCCATTTTAGTTAACGGATTACTTACAGGGTTCCAATGATCTACTCGAGGATCAAGAGATATCGAGCTCCCAATAATTTTAAAAAATGTTTAGGCAAATACTTGATGGATTAATGTTTTGCGAATGCCTATTTCAACCAATGTTAAGCAGAGTACGTTGAAAATATGATAACTTGATTAGAGTGCCATTTGTTTTGCGCGGTAGATGATGTTCCGCTGTATCAAATACAGGCAACGTATTAATGAATGCCGTGAGTCACGACGTGCCCAGTTGGCTCAGTTCACACACTTTTAATTGCACATTTCTCGTGAAACATGTCGTTAGTTGCGATTATATGTCATTAAGAGAAGAACTAGGTCGATTGTTAGCAATTTTGCGGCAAAGTGCAATCACGATTCAATTGCCTTCTTTTACGAAACGCGTCCTACAAATCTCCAACCTACTCTGTGTAAAGTAAACAACTGTAGGAAACTGGTTGAGCTCAGTGCTCAAAATGCTGAGTTGTAGCAGCATGCTGTGGACGTTTACGGTGAGTATAGAACGACCATGGATATTCACAACATCCGTCATCGGTCGTGGTGCTTTGGCCGTGGAATGTGCGTAAGCTGACTTTTGAGCATTGAAATCAGTGCGTTTAACCATGGATCGTGATCTTTTGGCCATAGAATTCACTTACGCCAACTGTCGAACACAGATGCCAGTGAGTTTTGCCATAAGCCTCAATGGAAAAGTCAGCTTCTCCTCCTGCGTAGGCATTTTGCTCGATAGGAAGCATGAGGCTATGCTTACTGTAGGATTCGTTTAACTGCGTGAAATTAAAGATATTTCAGACATCACATCGTCAAACCAACTTATGTCTTATTTAAGGGAATGGCTGATAGCATTCGAAACGGACGGGCCTGTCACAGTGATCGAAGCCAAAGGACGCTCGCGCTTTGAATTATCGCCCCAAGTGGCTTGCGCTACACCACTTGCGGTTCTACTCACACACAACGTATCCGGTGTAAACCCGAGGGAATAAGACCAGTAGGCGTGTGAGTAAGGCGCTTGTGTCCAGCCGGCCAATGCTGGTTAGCCAGTAGAATGGCCAGCATGAAAAGGAAATCCTTATCTCTCAGAAAATAAACAGAGAGAGACTGCAACGACAAGATTTATACTAAGAAGAAGGATGTGTAAAATGTAATACGAGAGGCATTTCTGTATACGTCTGCATGTTGGTGCATTCTAGAGGGGATAAAGTTGAAAAACAGAACTCAAAGTTGAACTACGAAAAGATCGGACAGACAATTCATCATTCAATACACCAACAAAGCCCAAGAAAAGGACAGATAAAAGATCACAAACACTCAAGGTTCTGAAAAGAGGAGAAGATAGGTTGCCAAACGACCATGGTTTTGGTCGATGTAATCATTGACAAAAACAGAATGGATATGCTGATATGACCTACCTAAGCCTAACGTACGCGTTATCTCTTCGCCGACGGTACACTATGAGTACGTCGGTGACCAACTAATCCCAAACGGACAGCGCTTTCGCGGCCGCACACATCGTAATGCCATGTAGTCATGTCACCACGACCTATGTGGCCGATGGTTCCCTTGCCTACCGCGCGCTTTCGTTCTCGGCCGCGCAATAACTGCTCGTTGTACTCGCGGACGCCCATCCGAATAGTATTTTTCCAGGCAATCCGGTTCAACGCTAAGTCTTCCTAAGATCTGAAATCAATTTCATATCATGAAAGACTCACCTGCACAGCATCCTGGTATCTCCGTCTTTGACCACTAGGATTTCGTTTACCTGGTATCAGTTGTCCATATAGCAGCTGCCTCGGAATACGGTCATCGCCCATCCGACGGACGTGACCCAGCCAGCGAAGCTGATTCAACATCAGCAGGGCCTATAGCCCGTTCATGCCCGCTTGCCGCAGTACCTCAGTGTTCGGAAACATGTCCGACCACCGAATACCCAAGACACTGCAAATGAAAGCGGCTCAGACAGCGCACGTTCCCCTGATACAACGTCCACGTTTCACTGCCGTGTAGCAGTATGGACAGCACCACTGAGCGGTAGACAAACAGCTCGGTGCTCGGCTTCAGGCTGTGGTTCTTCCAAACACGGCTTTCAAGACGCGGTCCACGGACAGATCGGTGGACAGATTGCTGCTCAAGTAGCAGAAATCTGTGCAGCTGTCAACAACATCTCCGTTAACACGGATTTGAGGTCAAGATGCACAGAGAGCCCCTCAACCCGGAAAAGACTAAAAGAAAGAAAATGTCTTATCTTTGTTGATATTCAATCCAAACTTGGATGCTGCGGTCGCGAAAGCCGTGGCCAGTTGCTGAAGTTCGTCCTCGCTATGTGCGAAAAACGCGCTGTCACCTGCGATCAGAAGTATGCCAATCGTTGAGGTATATAACCGGGTTATGGAGCCGAAATATCGAATATTCAGTATTCGCCCATCCGTCCGCTACTGTACATTACTGCCGTCCTCCCTAGAATCCTGAAATGCAACTGTTTGCATGACAGTCAAATATAAGCTAAATAGGGAAGTAGCCAGGACACAACCCTGCTTCACGTCAGTGACAATGTCAAAATCATCAGATGTCGATCCACACGATTGCACCTTCGCCCTCATACCCAAATGCAACAATCTAATCAAATTGACGAACTTACCCGGACTTCCAAACTTACCAAGCACCGTCCACGGCGCCTCGCGGCTCACGGACTCGAACGCCTTGGTGAAGTCTACGAACAGGGCATACAGAGGCTGGTTTCGTTCCCGGCACTTCTCTTGAAGCTTTCGAACAGCGAACATCAGATCGATCGTACTCCGATTCATCCGGAATCCGCATTGCTCCTCAGGAACATTGGCCTCAAGGTATGTGTATTCGGCCGGTTCAGAAGGATTCTGTCAAGCAACCTGTCTGCGCAACTCAGCAGACTGATGGTCCCGATAGCTGTCGGGGCATTGCTTGTTACAATTCCCTTTAAACAAAGGCACTATCACGGCATCTTTGAAATCCTTTGGCATCACCTCGTGCTCCCAGGTGGAGTGAACCAGCTACAGCAGTGCACGTTCCATCGCCGGCCTGTCATTCTTCAGGATTTCGTCTGGCAATCCATCTTCACCTGCAGTCTTACCGTTGCGAAGTTAACCAATCGCTCTACTCGATTCTAGTAAATCAGTGGCCGGAGCAAGTGAAAGGCTGATGGTCGTTTTCGGCAGGCTCTTCACGGGCACCCAATCAATGGTAGCAGGACGATTTAATAGGCTACCAAAGTTTTTGCGCTAGACTTTCATGATGTCCTCTGGCTGGGTGCACGAACAGCCGGTGTCCGCGATTACAAGTTCTTCAATACAGTGGATCGATTGGCCGTATATCGCTTTCAGCGAATCGTAGGACTCCTCATGTTGTTGACCATCTTCAAAGCCTGCAGTTGCTTGCACCGTTCCATCCACCAGTCGTTCTTGATTCCGCAAACACGCTCGGCCAGTTGACGGCGGATATTTCCGAAACGTCGCATTCTTCTCCTCATTGCCCGGGTGCACTGTGGAAGCAGCAAACCGCGGTATTCTGCTCTCGTACCAAATCGGCGATAACCGCATTGTTGTCGTCGAACCAGTCTGGAGGTTTCTGACGTTTGACACCAATCATCTCGGTGGCTGCCGTCGTGATCCGTTCCTTGATGGACTGCCACATAGCCTCAGTGGTGATGGATACAGGAAAGTTGTGCAGACGAGCGGCAACTGCACGTTGATTAACAGTCTTCGTCTCACAGTTCTCCAGTCGTTTGAAATCCGTCTTCTGCCGTTGTCCGGAAGATCTGCAATA
>LUCH01008252.1:4682-21435 GCA_013368495.1 Paragonimus heterotremus | reverse complement strand
CCTGATTAGATTGTTTTGATGAATTTGCCTCCTAACAATAATGGTACCAGGAGAACAAGTTAATGGTACTGAGACAATGCGTAAGTTCGTGCGGTCGATGGTAAGACCATGTGACGCTAGACGTTGAAACAACATCCGCAGGGGGATGATGTGTTCTTCCGGGGAAGGGTTAGCCACGAGGATGTCGTCTGTGTGTGAATAAATGCAATCTGTACACAAATGACTTCATTATTCAAACGTTGGAACACCTGTGCATCGCTACGAAGACCGAAAGGCATGCGAAAAACTTTGAACAATCCGAGTGGAGTGGTACCAGCCATCTTGGGTATATCCTCTTGTGCTACAGGTATCCGGTAGTAGGTGCAAGCGAGGTCGGTTTTGCTGAAGATTGTTCTACCTGCAAGGTTGGTAGTTAGATCGTGGACGTGTAGCACAGGCTATCAACCTGGAATACTGGCATTGTTCAATCCACGACAATCTCCGCAAGGACGCCAATGGACTGTTGTCTTCCTCGACGCCATGTGCAGAGGAGATACCCATGGGCTATCGGAGGGGCGGATTGTGCTCATGTCTAGCATGCGCTGAAATTCAGCACGAGCGGTGCGCAGTTTGTCTGGTGCCAGTCTTCGCGATCGCGGTGAAACTGGTGCGCCTTTTGTTTTGATATCATGTACCACATCCGTACTGGTGACAAGTAACTCGTTTGACAGCCCGATCAATTCCGTGAATTCCCCATGTGCTGCTAGGTATCTATCATCACCGCTTGGTTCAGCAAGCAGGGGGCTGGTGACGGTCGCCAAGGAAGTGATCCCCATGGTGGATATACTTTTCAGAGAACCTAGGAGCATGTGATAGCCTGCGTTTACAACTAACCCATAATTCCTTATGAAATCCATGTCCGAAATAGCATCTGGTATATCCGCTATAATGGACACTTTGCGGAAAGCACGCCGCAGGTCCATATCCAACATAAGGGAGTGTGTGCCAAAGTGCGTATTGGGGTTCCATTGACGGCCTGGAGCTTAAAGGATGTCAAAGGAGGCATATCTTTTTTTCTAGACGGCACAGCACTGAATTGAGCGCCGGCATCCATTGGAAAACGCCCCCTAGCATTTCCATCGTGTTTGAAAATAGGCGACCAGGAGTGGGACTACCAGCGACAGTCATCGTCATTAATTGCTGGCACTCGCGTTTCCCAAGGCGGCTGATGAAGTGCGCGGCTTAATGCATTTCTGTGCCTGTCTCGAATCTTTGGTGATACCATGAGTATCCCGTTCATTGACGCGTCCTACAACGGCTGCGTCTTCTGGAATCGCTGCAAGGTCAATAAGGTTTAACAGCATGAACTTCTGAACAAAGTTATTTTACTTTTGCTGCTACGTGGGCGGTTATGCCTCATGTATATGCCTCTGCCTGATGCATTTCTCACAGATGCGTTGAAATCTCATCAGTATTATTATTATAACTGCTAATTTCATCCAATTTGAGACCATTTCTTGTGCAGGTCATAATCACTGTTTACTTGAAGCCCCAGCGGAAAACCTATTCGTCCCGATTTGCAGTGGTTTTTTCTCACGTTTGCCAACCAGTGTTTGCAAGCTTATCCCGCCACAGCACGGGATCCAGTAGCCAAGGCGATCCTGCTGACTATTCTGATCCCCTATCCTTTCGTCATATTGCATTCGACGCGCTGACTCAGAACCTAGCCTAGTTCAGTTGTCACAGGTCAACTAACCCAGCTCCAGTTTTACTAATCATCTTATAGATATCTTCCCAGCGGTGTAACTCTTACAGCCGAAATCAATACAGTGTACACCTTGGATTAAACGTGTTCATGACTCAAACAACTAACGCTTTTCGCAACATCATTCCTCGATAGGCTAACCCTGCATAAAGCTTGAAGCTTCTGGCATGGAATGTTCACTGGACATACCAGTGTGCTGCCAATTTAATTTCCACCACGTCATCTTCAACATTCAGTACTGACTTGGAGACAACCTCTGTCGTCAATCTATACAAGTCTGGTTCTCGTCATGGTGTATCCGAGCTGGCTTCCTACACTGTGAGGTACTAAGCAAGAGGGACACGACTATCATCATTTTTCCCGCTGCATGTTTGCTCCTGTCTTCTCAGAGTCGCCTCCGATCTCCACTGCTGAATTTTTTTACAGCACCACCCCAGACGTTTTGTCAGGCCGAAAGACTGTTTGCACACAATTGCAAGGAATCATTCAGCTTGTTTGCGCAAACAATAAATATTTTCAACCTAATGAAATTTCCACTTCAGCGAATGCGTGGATAACAATACTGGCACCAAATCTATGTCATATGCTTCGATTGACTCCACCTAGTGTTCATTCGCCGCCAGCAAATCGTTTCAAATATAGCATACGTTGAAATTCTATCCCAAAGTTATGCATGTTTCATTCAGGTAGCTCAATCCCCCTCTGAGTTTCACACAATTTGGAGCGCTTGAACATGCTTGCTGAACCTCTTGAGAATTTGTCGGAGTATTATTCAACGGCAGCCTTCTCAGGTCCTTGTCTTCTAGCCTAAAACAGACGGTTCACATTGCTTGACACTCCGAATGAGGTTTGAGTTTAAGCGTCTCTTAACTTGATCGCTGAAAAGACCTCACAAACTTACAGATGAAGCAGTATATTCTCGGGTTCTTCTGTTGTGCTTGCACGTTGCATTAGGCGTGTATTCAAGACCAACCTGTAGTTGCCACAGGCGTTCCATATAATTCCATCAGCCCTCGACTGTGTCACTGTCAGTCACCCAGTTTGGTTATTCTGCTACCTTTATTGATTTTTATCACGCATGAACTGCAACTGTGTGTGCACAGGTTCACATAAACCAACCGGGATAAATCGCCTCTTAACCAAGACTGAATCTCTTGATGCTTCAAGCGTAATTTTAATATTCGCACTTCTGTGACCTTAAGACAGTCTTACGTAAGTCGTTAGATATCACCCTCATTCACTGACACTAACAGAAAAATGTTACAACCTGGTTGTTACATAACTTTGAATCCAAGAACAGGGGGACCTCAGCTCGGAACTAAACACTGACAGTCCGAACAGCTAGCTTCCAAAAACCTCACCAGTACGGTAGAAAAACCTGCAAGAAGCAATTAATGATCAGTAGCACCGTGATCGTATGCTGGAGCACCGCGTCGGGCTGAAATGCGGTTAGACCTGAATGCAAGCTGGTTGGCTCAAAATTACCGGAATCGACAGTGGAACTGGGGTTGTCACCAAAAACACGCAATAATGATTTCAAAACATGATAAATATTTGGTGGCAAAACGGAAAAAGAGAGGGTAGTACCGCCTTCAGTCAATGGTTATGAGTTCGAATTAGAATACATCGGTGAATGTTAAAAAGGCTTGGACGCAAACCGATTGGACATGACCTACTTTGCTGTAGCTGAAGCATAGCCTGTTTATGTGCACAGGGATATCGCCATTGATTAGGTTCGCGAAATGGGCTTTTCCCAGTCTATTGTGGCGCTGAATACGTATCAATTCCTTTGAATGACTGGAGGGGTGATCACGGTGCAGGGCTGTTGGAACGGGACTTGTATTTTTGACCCTGTTTCAGTCCTGGATGTTTGCTTCTAGAACAACTGCACAGAACAGTTCCACTGTTCCTGGCAATACTTTTTGCACTTTCATAATGACTACATAGCTTAATGATGGTCTGAAACTTTCAGCTATGATGAGGGAGGCGTTTTGCTGTGAGTACGGCAAGTTATTACCAACACTCAGTCGATCAGGAAGCCGACTCTAACTGGATACTGTATTTTCGTGTAGTTGCCTGTGTTTGTAAATGTAGGACAAACTCTCAAACAAATCGAGATTCTGACCGAACTATTGGTTTGCATGTACCTATTTGAACTGGTTTAAAATGTACCGGTTCGAAATGTTGTAAATGTACTCGCTTTAGCGCGAGATAGGAAAGACCGATCGGTGACTTTCGAAAAATCAAGGTTTTGGCAGGAGCACAGGCAACTATGTCATTAACATTTGGATATAAAGCCACATCCTTCTACTCATCCAAATCAGTTTTTGTGGGAAACGAAACACTGGACCTTTCCAAATAATCTTCCACTTCCACTACTCATCATAATCAAATACCGCTCAACATATCAATGACTTCTGTGATTTCAACTTGGAGAGAAGTCCTAGTCGAGGGGTCATCGATTGGAGTTAACAGACAGCAACTGTGTCTCCTCCCGAGGCAATCGGGCGATTTGGTCGTTACTCACAAGCGAAAGTGGTTGATTGTTCACATATGGTAATTCGGTCGTGCCCAATGTGAGGTCAAAGAGGTCATGCCCGTGGTCCAAGTCCCGGCTGCACTGGCGATGACAAGCATTACTGACGTGTTCTAATGAGAGCGAAACTCAAGTCTAGTGCTTTTTTTTGAAGGGGGCCGATGGGAAGGCTATGGAAATGCATCAGCTGCGATCAATTGTGGTTGATGTTCAAGCTGTATGAAAATCAAACTCCCCCATTACTCATCAGTAATCTGTAGTTGGTCCATTTCAGTAGTCACTGTAAATAGTTCTATAGTGCGACGCCATTGTGTGCTGACTGAGATTCGAATGATTAGAGTAATCACTGAACTCATGGAAATTGAAAAACATGACAAGGGGCAACAAAACAGAACGTATATTGTTGAATTGTGTCGATCGTTTCTACAGAAAGTTGGACGGCAAAACAGTAGTCAGCTATCTTCCGAGAGCTTATGGATACAGCGCTTACAAATAGTTTGGCTCGGTTGTTGACCATATAGCCTTAGATCATGATGCATGGTATTTCGAACAGAAGCTGGACAAGAGCCATACTCATTTGAATACGGCTTGCGGTTGGTCAGTCATTACAGCACCTTCGTTCAGGAACTGTATCCAACTCGAACAACAGTGAACCGTTGGCTTACTAAGGATGCCACTTGTGAGCATTCAAGGAAATGTCAACGATGCTTTGGTGGCATTACAATTGTGCTGGTCTGAGACCTCCGGTTGGCGCAGTACAGTCCAACAATCATTCATTGCATCGAATGTCTCCAACAGCGATGTATGTAGCTTGATGTCGCATACAATTTCATCTAGAAAGGAGGAAAAAATCGAACATGCAAGGTCGCTTACAGCTCCTCGGGAAGAATGCAGGTCAGAATGGAAGCTCTCACAATTAACCTTTCGGTGAGAAGGATTCAAAATATGTTGCGCGGAGGACCGCATTTTCCACACGGATCACAAAACGTTACTCGCATAGCATGGACCAAAGTAAAAAATTCCTGTTTACCCGGTCTGTGGCTTACAACAATAAGGAACGGCGCCATTTACACGCAACTTTGTCACTTCACTGCCTTTCGATACCAACCTCAGTTGAACTGACACTCTAACAACACTTATTAGACAACAGACACAAAACATTGAGATAAAAGAATTCAAGCGGTCAACATGGAAATTAATGTGCGAATGCTGCTCAGCGATGCTGTCCAAATACTCTTATTGACGGGAAGGCATGATAGTTAAGGGTTGACCGAACTAGGTCCGCGCAACTCAACTAGACGTTGATATGTGTTGACTTCCGAAGATACACCCGTCATTATGAAACTCAAACGATCGTCAGCAGATACCTGATTTTGTCAGAAAACTAACGGCCCCGAAAGCTCTCTAAAGACAGATAATCAAGCCATTTAACAGTGTATACCCTAGGGCCAACCGAAGAAAGTCGTTGGCGAAGAGAGGAATAACCTTCCGATGGAGAGGACCAGTTCTCCATAGGATAAAAGTCGGGAAAGTCACATTTGTGGGAAACGCAAATTAGATCCACTGAAACCATAGACGCGTAATGCGACGAAGTGGGGTCGGTTGCGAAGCTTAAACTATATTGCAGAACGCATTCAAGTGGAGTCGAAAAATCGAATCCCTCGGACTTGAACATTCGTGACACCAAAAGTGTGATTTGAGGGCGTGAAGGGCAGTTATCACTTGAGTGTGGGACGGTGCATCACTAGACACGGGAGAACTGTCAGACCAGTCCAAATCCACCCTCAAAAGCAGTCATGAGAGGAGGAATATTTTCGGAAACCCCATCGTTTCACTCAGAAACGCCTCTTTCTACGGGAAAATCATTTTTTCCAAACAGAATAGATGGCAATTCTAAGATACATCCGGAGATTATCCTCGTTACCTTTCACCTGTTCGATTTTGGTTCACTCATGCAATCTGATGGCCCAGTGATCTTGAATATTACTCCAGTAACCCTCCGTCAATCTTCTTATTCAAGAATGTTCGTCTTTCACCATGCACCACAGTAATACACTATTTTCTTCCTTGCTGATTAGAGTTTAAATCGGAACGAAGTTAGTTTCCACACCCGTCCGCTGATCCAACTTGGAATGAATTAATGCTGACACTCGCGTTATTCCTGAGACCCAAGTGTTCAGCTTACTTCACATATAAACGGAAACGTTAGATTATGTCATATAACCCGACGATCCAGCTCACCTTTTCGGATTTTACGGAATATTCAGACACACGGGCAAGTATCTCGCGTGTTGCGTTTCGGTTTCTCTACATTTGGACATAACTAGAAACACAATTTTCAACCGATCAACGTGAACTGCTTTGGACATACCGTGATGGGATTACTGCGACTCGGTGGAATTTTGAAAAACCATAATGGTGAAGATAAGCATGGTTGGCACAAATAGGGCCGGATGAGTGGTAGTAATTTTGTTCTTCATTTTGCAAATTTTTTGTTGTATATCAATGACCGTAGTAATCACAGTCCCACTGAATTTTCAGCTAACTTTTTGCAGGAAGGATCACTGAACTCTAGCAGTTTTGTCATGTTGGACCTCAACTTGAGTTCATTCGCTCTTCAAGATTGAAACCTAAATGCTAGTTACCTTTTCACCTGACGGTATTGAGAAACTCTACCAGTTGGAATTACGCTGAACACGACCAGAATATCAAACGCGAAAGTTCAACAAAACTAAGGTTGACGTTATTCATGTTGAATACATAGATTAGCAATCTGCATATGTCAGTTCCGTCTATAGGTGGCGTTGGAACTACACTACCTATATTCTATATCTATCATCGTTTTTGTTCGATTTATACATGCGCGTTCTCTAATTGCTGTCGATTAGTTGGTGGGACAACATTTAGTCAGTCCTACTGAGAAAACCAGTTAGTGATAGCGGTGTTGTTCCTGCTTCTGTCGCGGTTTGGTTTGTTTAGAACCTGCTATTTCAAGTGAACTGTTTGTGCTTCTGCTTGATGAAACGTGGTCAGTTGCAGGAAGTGATGTATTTAAAACTCACCTCAGATATTTTATTTTTCAGAGAAATTCTACACTACTTGGAAACGTCTGTTGACACAGGAACGTTGGTTTTGCTGGTTTGATTGATTTGCAAACCAGGATGACTGATCCCGCATTCGAGGTGTTCAGAATGAGACTACCGACAGAATACCGCATATAATGACCTCAGTCGGTACAAAATGAGTTCACGGAAACATTTTGGTTTGACTGAAAGTGACAGCATGTCAGATGATACTTGAAGGATAATTACAGTGTTGTATTCATCTAGAGACTTCATCCGCCTACCTGAGTTGTGTTGCATGAAATAGTTCCAGCATTTACAATTATGCTTTGTTTTGAAGAAGTTGGTGTATTTACCGCCCGACTATTTTCAAACTTGCCATTAGACGGTCATTCGACCCGGAAAGTCAGACATTTCCGGTTTACCTTAATAACCAATGGTTTCTTGCTTCCAATACTAATTTTCCGTGGTGCTGCTTTTTATACCGCGGTAAAAGATTACTTTTGCATTCTAATTTATTGCCAGTTTTTATGTCACGTCACACTAGGTTGCATCTGAGCAATGCGACTAAACGCGCCGTGTGTTAATGTATGATGTAAACGGAGAACTACTTCATCTGCTGGGCTGTCATAACAGAAAATTTATCATGGTCTTCAATTTCACACAAATAAACGTAAAGAGCAGATTTTTATCACAATCCAAACCAACTATAACAGTTTTATCAGCAAACAGATGTTGAGGAACGCATCAGAAATCTCTGAAGGTTGAAAATATTGTTCATTTAATATTGTTTGCAGGAGTGTGACAGTGTACAGAGATTGTAATTCATAACGGAACACTGTGTACAACAAATGTGTACAAATGTGTACACAAATTATTACAATGTATGGATACTGTTTACACTACGAATTCGTTGGCTAACGTACTGAGTTAGTACTAATGCGTTGAAACTAACTTTGGAGTCCAGTTAAGTTAATTATTTCATTTCTGTATTTCTGATAAAATTTCACACTGTGCTCACAGAAACGGGTGTTCGAATGTGTGAGAGAAAAAATTAACCACAATTGCAATCGATTTAGGTAGCATGAACTATCCAGTGAGTTAACTGTATACGTAAAATATGAATCCCTTGTTGTTTTGGTTGGCTATCATTGTTCACGATTCATAAACTATGATGAGTCCCGCTGGTATGCCTGTTGTAGCGGACAAGTTGGTGTGTGCTAGACCCTCGCCAACTACCTAAGTAGAACGCCTTTCATGAAGAGCAATCGATAGGTGGTTCCAACAGACACCGGACTAAAGAGCGTAAGGGGTTTAAAAAAGAATATGTTTCCAGCAGTGTTTAGAAATATGATAAGCAGTTAGTTCTAGACTAATCTGGGACCAACGGCAGCAATGAAGGAGACAAAGAAAAGAAGCGTGAAATGAGTGAAATCAGTGGCACCCAAAGTACGCTGAGCAAACAGTGCGTGGGACCTTCGACTGCGTTAAACGACGCTCTGAGAGGCCTGGGTTAAACGATCTTGAAGAATGGAATATTAGATGGATCATCAGAAAAAGAGAAAGCATTAGGTGCGTACAATTACTTGTACAACTGAATAAATTGGCGCTGAGTTCATGAATATATATCTGTATATATGCTATAACAGACGTATAGAGGATCATCTCTACAGAACGAACAAGCGGGTAAACATGGTTGCAGCCGGGATCTCTGGAGAGGCCACATGATCGCTGGTCACTACATATGCCTCCCCTTGACAGTGTTGCAGTAAGCAGCTTTTGATCATGTGAGCAAATGTTTCGACCTGTAGGCGAACCCCTTGCGGCGCTTAATCGGTTCAATGGGTTATGAACGAAGTCGGAGAGATGGGGTTTTTGAGATTTCGGCTTTTCAAAGTGTAGGATCTCAAGGTTCTCAGCAGTGGGCTGAACTGGGGAAAAGAGGTGCAATATCCGAATTAATGCAATAACTGTTGGACATTGTGTTGACAATTGCTACAAAGCTAGCAGAAACAACACGGTCTGGTAAAACATCCCAAGCCTTCCAAACTCTCAACGAGAAGACGTCTGTATTCTAGTCTGCTAGCTTTTTGGGGTGGCCACTCAGTGTCACACTACTCACCCTGTTGATCACCAGGTAGAAAGGATGATTTGGGGACGTCATCAAAAAAATGGTCAATACCAAGTCACCTGTAAGCCGACGGTATTCTAAAGAGTACGCGTTCAAATATATCAGCCTTTCTTCATACGGTATAGTTTTCAGAGCCCGTAATACCCTAGTGACCCAGCGTCGTACCGTATCCCAGGACCACTTGTCCTTTTGGAGATGCGATGGCCGGATTACAGTTCCATTCCTCAGGTGCAGTCAAAAGAAACAGTTATAAACTTGAAAAAGAAACGTTCCAATGACGCCAGGATTTTGCCAGCATTTTTTTTACTTGTTTCAGCGTTCGCAGGACTCGGCAGAGTGTGCAAAACAATGGATCCCAGGTCCTTATCAATAAAAAACGTCTAAAGTGGATACGCGTCAAAAAAATAGGTGATTTTTAGGAAGATGTAAGTGTGCATAACTTTGCAGTTACCAGAATCAAGGTCGAGTCGGTTCACTCGTGACCAACTGAATAGAATGTCGTGGTCATTCTGTAGGATGACAGAATCATCGGTGTTGTTGGCGGCCGCCAAACTTTGACGTCTTCCGCAAACAGTAGTAACGGAGAGGTGATTGAGAGTGAAAGATCTTTAATGAATATCAAAAATAGCAGCGGCGCAAAAAAGGAACTTTGGGATGCCCAAGTGAACTGTCTACGACCCTCAAAAACGAGTGTGACGTTCGCGAGTTTCTGGCCACTGGGTACTGTTTCCTAGGAGGCGGATTGCGCAAATAGTAAGCTAACTGGATCCACTAACTGTTTGGACGTTTCTCTCGAGGCCTTGGAGATTATATTCTCGAGAAAAGAAGAGAGTTGTCACTGATGCACCCGAGTTTTGCCGAAATCGCCGTGGAGAAGGTATCCACAGTTTGATTACCAACAATTTGAATGTCAAGACGAAGCTGAGGAACTGATGATGACTGCGCAGAAACACTGCTGTAAAACTGGGCAAAAACATCGGCAGCCCCCGTATCAGAGCTAGCGAAGCCCGATGGGACAAAGGGTTATGGGATCTGGGCTTTCGCCTTCCGCGTGATACTGCAAATCGGAAGATACTGTTTGGATCAGCGATACGCCGTTCTGTAAGATGTTGATAATAATGACAGCCACGTCGAAATAGAGATGTACACCGATTCTGTTGGGTAGCGTACATTTATCGGTCAGGTTCACATCGAGATATCCGATAGCACGTCCAAGCCTACCGCTTCTTTAGAATGAGTTTAAGTGTGTTACGGAGGCTTGTTTCGTTTGAAACCTGACACTAGTACAGGTTCACCCATGGCTGCAGAAACGATAGCAGTAAGCTTCTCACAGAGATTACCTACAAAGTGAAAAGGAGTGTAGTTTACCTATATCTGCATGTCCAAGTAACCGCGTATTTTCTCCACATCCATTTTCCGGAAGTTTCTGCGATTGCTAGTCGCTGAGCTGACCAGATTCGTACTACAAATGAAATCAAATAAGACGGCCGAATGATCACTTAGTCAGAATCGCGTGGTGATTGAAAGGTCGCCTACCATCAGCTATTCTTCAGTGAATAAGTAATCCAGCCGCGACGGATTATGGCCAGTACACCACCTAATGGGACCAGATGTGTGCTTCGTGAAACCCAATGCTCTGACTGAGTGAAAATATCGTGCAAACATAGAAGTTTCAGTATTTGCGCAGAAAAAAGCCGGAAACTTGATTTCAGATGAGTTGACATCGACTATCAACAGACTGTGAGAAGGTTTTAGGGTGGGTAAAACTTCCAATCCGGATAATAACAGTTCATCTTTTGAAGTATCTGAAGATGGAGGACGATAAACGGCTCTCTACTGCCAAGTGTTTGGAATCGTTGAGGCGAATCGAACACGAAATCGTCTCCTGAACCACACCAAGTGTTGGATTGTTAAAATGGAAGATATGAAGAGGAGTGTGGGTATAATGGACCGATCCTCTCCTTCCATCTCCAGTTCCATCCGCTCGTTAGATAGTCATATCCTCTAATGCGAGCTCAGAATCAAGGTAGGAATCGCTCAACCACGACTTCGTTATAGCAATAATCCAAGGGTTTGCGATAGAACAAAGTTCAAGATGTAGTGAACTTCCTGAGGTCACTAAATCCTCCGTTGTAAACACCAGGCGACTGGTACGCGTATTCTAGTTGGCTTTTAATAAATCTCGTTCTTCTTTAGAACGATTGGGGTGAAACAAAATTCCGCTAACGATAAGACGACGTCCACGGTGGAACAGCCATAGTATGTGCGATGTCATCTCATACGAGGTGACAGTAATTTTGGGGAGTGTTTGGCGAGACTCGCCCGAATCCGGCTTGAGACGCAGGTTGCGATGAATACGTTGAAAATGGACGTTGGTGAGCTCAAATGCAGTTGACAGTAATCGTCACTGACTCTTGTCGTGTTTCACATCGTCGCTGGTGGAATTAGAGACACCCTTAATAACAACAATGGGAGATAGGTCAGTGGTTCCACCTTCCTTATGCGTGAACTTTTTCCTCTGCCGTTCAGCCCTTGGTATATCAGGGTATACTCGGGCCCCGGAATCATCCAGCAGCTTGTGTGCCACTAGGAAAACGTCTTCAGTCAACTCAGATGACGAGAGTACGATACTTGCAAACCGAGGGTTGTCAGTAAGTGGGGAATCCGAATTTCTCGCTAACCTAGTGATAGAATTTCTGCACCTGGATGCATATCCATTTTTATGCATAGACATGTAATGAGCTCCCGATCGTGCTCGTCACGGAGCTTTTTGAAGCTGAGCCCACATTCCGGAAGGTTAGGAACCATTAAAGAACCCTTCCGAGCAACTGACCTAAGCTTTTCAGCAGCAACGTGGTTGATGCCCCTGGACAACCTCTCCGAACTTACGCTGTTATCACCCTAGCTCTCACGAACAGCAGAACCGGGATTCTTAGGTAGTACCGAACGGGGAACCCCACAGTTTTGTCGCCTTTGCTTGCACGCTATTGGCAGGTTGTCATCAGTAGTGTGTATGAGTGTTTTATAGGCAGCCGATGTTACCCTCTTTGAATTTGCTAGTAAATCAACTGACGCATATGATACTGTGCTTGTAACACTCGCATTGCATATCTTACTGGCCACAGTCGGTGGCTCAGGGAATGACATCCACTGGTGGGATGATATTTTCAGAACTAAGAATGTGCCTGTCGGTTCCATATCAGATACAGACAAAACGGATGCAATCCAGCTGCGCTGTCAACATTCTGTAAACCTCATTAGAAATGTCTAGACAAGAAATATGGAACGATGTGTATGGGGGTGAGCACTACATGGCGTGGTCCTTCGCGGAGACAACCTTACAGAAAACCCGGAGTTAAACCATCTCACCATCACCGGGTGAGTAATCGACTAAGAGTAAGTTATTCTCGAAGTATTTATGGTAAAGACACAGTCGAATCTAAACCAAATAACGCGGAGAGAAACTCAAACTCACAGTATCGGAACCTCACGGCATTGTGGTGATACTTTGTTAATGACATTAACGGTGCCATGAGTTTGTACACAAGAGACCTAATACAACAGAGCTCCCTTCCAAACGCCGCCAAGCTAGTCTGGGGTGTGACTAAACCAATGTGCAAATACTGTGAACTGTCATACTCCAGTTTTCAGACTGGCTAATGTGGCGGTACAGCCGAAAAAAATGCTTACCTCCGAGTTCGTGGAGCCATCACGTGCATTACGGTCGACGATGGTCTGTGGGCGCATGAGTGATGACCATGGTGTGGCAAGCCTCATATGAGAAGGCGGCAGTCGCTAGCCACACCGGTGATGATGGGATATGAAGCCTAATAATTGCCTGTATGTACGGCGCAGAGCGGTGGCTGGGTGGGTGTGATGATTATAAACGATGACGGAACATTATATACTATTGTTGTTTCAGTGAATAAATAATTACATTGTACATGTAGGGATTACATTACAAATCCGTCGGCAAACGTGCTTTGTTTTTACCACTGCGAAGAAACTAGCTTCGAGTTTGAGCAAAGCACGTTTCCCATTACTGTTACGCATTCCCAATTATCATCACTGGCGTCGTAGTCAGCATACACCCTACGATGGATTTTTGTGATGTGGAAAATTGAGACGTCTACTCATGCTCACAGGAAATTAAAGATTACCTCGAACTTATGAAAATTTGGTTTATCATTCGTAATCATATGAGGGAGGCGAAGTAAGCGCCGTTTAACGCACGGCGCACTAAGTCGTTTCCGGTGGTAGGAATTAACCAGACGCGAAATGTGAAAAGCAGTTGAGAGGAGGAACCGAATTTTATTAGACGAAATATACATATGGTCTCTTATAGTGATAGAAACAGCACCGACATGTATATTGGCTAAATCAGTTAGAAACCGGCCGTCGACGAGCGATTAAACCGGAAGTGAGTGAAACACGTGTGCGTTCGGGTTCGCACACTACTCACATGGCATGCACACAAACAATCAGACAAAATGCACCAGCCGAACTTTTTTAATAGCCTGGGTAAAATTTACAATTATTATTTTTGGAACTATTTTACACCTCCTGCAGCAGGCAGGCCAGTGTAATTTTCAGGTAGCTACAACCGCATTTTCTCATGGTCATTGGGAAGGATGTTTGTGCATCGATTAGAATTTGTTAATCATTGCAGATTAATCTGGCCTTTTCCGATTCGCATCCTTCACGTCCGTACGATTCTTTGAAACATATACTACTTAGGAATGTTCAGACAGTCAACTTTGAATCTGCGGGGAGATCAAAATCTTTTGCTCTCATCGGAGTGAAAACTCAAAAGGTTCTTGCGTTTATCCTTTTTACTTCAAACTCAAGCAGCAAGGTGTCATATCGGTGATCAGCTACAAATTCGGGTGATAGATAGATTGATTGCAGGAATAGTCCCGCAAAGTGTTCAAAAAAGCTGTTATTATTGAATGAGGCTTCTTTCCAACCGGACAGAGCTGTCTGTGAGCAATTTCTGGATGTAAGGGGCGCAACGATTAAAAACCCATCTGTGTCATATAAGGCCAACAATGCTGGAAAGCAGGCAAACCAACAACAGCGGCAGGTCAAACAGGTAAACTGTCAGAGAAGTACGGCAGTCGAACCACATCATTTCAATTCTAATTCTGTGCAACGTTAGGATAGTTGTAAGGCATGTGGTCATAAGCACTATCGACTAGCGTGTCTATTTTGCAATTCCAAGTTTTATGAATGTTGTCGGATAGGTCACATTTGAGCCGTCTGTCGGCAGACGTTGTTCGAAGACGTGTTTTGTCTAGATGTCTTTAAAAGAACAAATAATTTCATCCAATGCTCCTAATGTGATTCCGATTGATTCGCTTGATTCTGCGCACCATATAAAACAATCGTTTACTGCTTACGATGTTTCCGAATATTTCCTCATTGGTGACACTAATAGTATTGAATCTTTTGTTTCTGTTGTTTGTTTGAAGCTGCTAGAACATTAAGTTATTTTAAAATCTGCTGATTTGCTTGCTTAGGGTATTATTGGATATGTTATACCTATTCTTGATAAATGTGAGTTTCCACGCTCAGATTTGCAGCCCACCATTTGTTCTTGAAGCAGCCCTTCGAAGTACTTTTGCTGCCGTAGGTGTGCTTGAAGACTGAATAAACAGTATTAAGATTAAGGGATGGACACACCAGGGCAAAGAATCATTGTGGTTTGTGGAGAGATTAGCCGTCAGTATCAATTGAACACTGGGTATCAGTAACAACCTCGGTGTCATTGACATCATTGGACATCTCTTCATAAAGGGCGACGTGTAAATAAATGACCGGCTCATCCCAAACAAGTGCAGGACAATTTACAAGCATGGAAACCTCACGACCGTAATTATTTGAAACATGAACTAACCGTCTACAGTAGGACTAGGCGAAGCCACATTACTTTTAAAAAGCAATGGACAGTCAGGCATAAGTGCTTGGTTAACACGTTTGAACGATGTTGATTTGGAACAACCTCCAGGAAGCATAACAATGCACTCTAAGACCGATCGTGCGCAACGGGTAACGATGATTTTGAGTTACCGCCGAAAGAAGTTAAAACAACATAATGAAATACCACAATGAAATGGACTATTATGACTCCCCTTATAATAAAAAACGAGTAGAAGTACAACGACCAACAAGGATGTGAACCAGTAACAAATTACAGTCTGTTGCAGCAAGTGCCTCATAAATCTTGATATTGGATGGAGGTTTGAAGTTTTTAGATTGACTATCACCTAACGCCACCGAGATGATTAGTAAGACTAGTCGCACAACTGGTATCATACTGACCGAACTTTACGGAAATATTCATTCATCCTATCCGCATTTGCAGTATTGTTTCCTATAATTAGTTTCGTACATATTTGGGCAAGCAGTCTCCAGCAGCCAAGCTGATCTTAATTCTCCTCGCCGAATTCTTATTCCTGTTTGCTAGAAATATCGAAGCTAGTTCGCGAGTTTACGACCAAGATCCAGCCATGGATATTATTCATTGTAAACTTGTTATTCTACCAAGTTTTATTGACAACATGAGCTGCATGTAACATAAATCTATTCACCTTATTACAAAAGTTTTAGTGGTTCTGTAAAACAAGAGACCACTCAGTGACTCGATGAGACTACTTAATCAAAACGGTAAGGAGATGAATAACCCACTAAGTAAGTGTAAATCAGTTATTTTAGACAAAGATATACGTATGGAAATGAGGCTGTTAATACTGTGTGTGAAAAGCGTTTCCCAAAGAGCAGGGATGGTAGAAAATATCTGTGAGATAATACACAGCTTGATACGAAGTTTTATGTATGCATGTTTCACTACAATTCAGCGAAATGATTACATGTACCAACTAGAACGTTTGGATTCCAAAGAACGCATCCCTGAAGATATGCAAAACTACATAAGACAAAGTTGTCACTCAGCAAAATACCCAGGTTGCATGCATATGCTTTGAAATATTCTGTTTAGTTTTATATTCGTGAGCAACATCTCCAATTAGCTGACATACCTGGTAGTCTATCAGGCACTGTTCAAGAATGTTGTGGTACACAAATATATTGACCGTATTCGTGAACCCACTGGTGTTAAGCACACTACCTTTGTCCTCAAGATTTTGATTTCAACGGAAATGTACAGCTCGTAGTAACAGCTTCTATAATCACACCGTGTGAATAGTTTAATTGACCATGAACAGTTCACAAAGATTCATGATAAGGTATACTCTATATTGAAATGAAGAAACAATTGTTGT
>LUCH01008250.1:0-10279 GCA_013368495.1 Paragonimus heterotremus | reverse complement strand
TCAAACCAACGTGACCCAGAAGGAAACGTTTATTCAATCACAGGAACGCTACACACGGCATCAAAGGATAAAACCCCGATTAGGTGTGTCATAAAAGCAAAAGTGGTGCAGAGTAATATTGGTCATGATTGGGAATCTTGGTTTGTGCCAGAGATACAATCAGGTCTATGGAGGTCCGTTAATAACAGCGTGAGTTGCAGGTGACCAGTTCTTTATTCAGTGCATTTTTTCTTACACGTTTCTGTTATGAGGTAACTGGTTGATAGAGTTACTTGCTATATAGAATCACTTGCTCTTTATAGAAGACCACCCCAGTTGGTAGAATGCCTACACAGTTAAGGAAGTTTAGGGCTAAGTACATCTGTGACTGCATACCTAAGGAAGTGTGCTATTTTGGTGATCCTGTTCAAGAGGGTTTGGAGTTGGAGATGTAACTAGAGGGTTCGCCGATGCCTCCTCCATGGAGTATACCACTACCTGTCGGTCTTGTCTATCTTGGTTGAGGTCCGTTGTAATGGTAAAGAACCTTACGCTAATTATCATGTATTTAACCAGCCACTGGGGATGCGATTATTTTTCTTCCATCCTCCTTCCTCTCATTCTTCTTGCCCACATAGATTACTCGATAATCAAAACGGACTCAAAATCGTTAAACGGAATCTGAAGTATCCGTCATTCCCGCTTCAATTGGGACAGTCGCAGCTCTGGGTGCTGTTCTCTGGCATTCCGGCGCGAATATTCTGTACGCCCGATTGGCAACAGCCATTTCGTCCTGTGCCAATTGAACATAAACTTGAACTAAGTTTGACTTGCGTGCCAAGTCATTGGTTTTCTTGGTTTCACTGTCAACTGTTTTTTCTCAATGGGTTCAGTGGGTTAGTAACGGTTTAGTGCATGGCGAACCAAGTCGATTTTTCCATGTACGAATTCATCAGACTTGATGTTGAAGAAGCAGCCATACGTGCATCAGTGCAGACCAAGTCATTTTTGATTCACTTTCAATTTCAAATCCAGGACTTGATGAAAGCCTGCGCTTGTTGATCCCATGGTGCTTGGCTGTTGCGATCCGGAAATTGACCTGAGCGCGCTTCCTGTCGATGCCGATGCGCTCAATAGCGGTCTAAAGATAAGGATAAAGGAAAAGAGATGACAAACCATGGTTAACCTGAAGCAGGAAGATCATTGTTCGATTAGTTCCGAGTAGGAAGAAGGTTGCTCCAACATTAGTCTAGCTCAGTTTTGAATACATCTACGCTTGATGCTTCAACGATCTTCGAAGGCAATTTCTTCCGTGAGTCGACCATTAGGTTAGTGGAAATGTTAGACCGAACAGTCATTATTGATCTCATGTCTCTGATGGTGAACCTACGTCCTCTTAAATTTCTGTCCTGACGTATCGCGAACAAATATGCCAGGGACATGTGCTGGTGTGTTGGACAGTCTCTTACACTTCACTAAGGTCTCGTGTTACCCGCTAGTGTTTGAGTGAGAATAAGTTCAACGAGCTTAGTCGATTATGGTGGCTTAGATCCGTCACACCTCATCCATAAGTGTGGCGAGCTTTTGTACTTTTCCGATGACAGCTATGTCCTCTTTGAGATAGGGGACCAAGGTTGAAAACATTACTCCAAGTGGGGGCGGAGTATGACTGAATACAGCGGGATGAACATTACTAGACATGGGTTGACGATCACGGATTTCAGTCGGTATAACGTCCGCGGTGCTCTTATCGCGGCTGCGGCGCACCGAATAGATGGAACAAACATGCTAGTGACCTGAATACTTAAGTTTCTCGTTCGTTGTTTAGTTACTGATTTAACTGTGCATCTTTTATATATCTGAGGGTGGGCCGGGAAGAATTAGCGAGAGTATGACTTTCGAGAACATTCAGTGGTGAGTCCCATCCTAACGCCCATTCGCAGATACTAGAGTGCGTCCGAGTCCGACGCACTTCCCACCAGCTTTATGCCATCTGCATACAGGTAACATGGGTTGGCCAGGTTGTTGGTCAGGTCATTTATGTATGCCGGGAAGAGTAGAGGGGCGAACATTGACCCCCAGGTTACTCCACTTAACTGAGGACTCTGGTCCGACACTACTCTTCCCACCCCCTACACAACTTTCCAGATAGGAACGTCTGGATCCACCTACATGTTCTAGGGGATAGTCCACCTTCTCGGAGCTTCCAGCTCAAAAGCTTGTGATTGACAGATTCAAGGGCTTTCTGGAAATCTGGGTAGCAAACCACGACCTATCTATCCAGCTTCTTCATGACGGTGTCTAAAATTGCCAACGGATTAATAAGACAAGATCTATCTTTCAGAAGGCAGTGTTGGTCAGCTTTGAAAAACTTCTGCCCGCAGAGAAAGCGGCAGACCCTGTCCCGTAGTATGCATTCAAAGATTTCGCTGACGAAATTAGTCAGATTTACTGATCTGTACTTCAGGATCGCTTATCGATTACTATCTTTGAAGGTGGGAATTATAGTGGCGTGTTTCCAGTCCCTTACATCTACTCCCGTTTCTAACGGGAGATTGAACAGTTTGGCAAAAGACAACGCCTGAAATTTGGTCAGAGGTTTTAGAATAGCCAGATGGATGTGGTCGGATCCTGCAGACTATGCTGTTCATTGCTCACTCGACACTATGAAGCACAGTGTCCTTATCCATCAGGGCTACGTCCACGGTGTTAGAGTGAGGCGCAGGTGCTCCACTGTCTGATCGATAAACACTTTCAAACTCTGTCATGAATTTGCCCTACGTGCTATTATCAGTCGATATATCCTCTCCGTTATTGGAAAGTGTGGTCCCGATCTCCTTTCTTACATAGGACCTGGACTGGGCATAACCGTAATATCACGTAATATCACTTGCTACGTTGAGCTATCGGCAAGACGAGCGTTTCTTGCTACCTTAATTGCCTCATTTCAAGCTTTTTTGTGTATCGTGGAGTTTTCAAATCCTCTTCCTGAATATGTGCCTTCCAAGCCACATACTTGCTTTGGAAAGCTCTCTTGACAGTGGGGCTATCCAAAGGCTTCCGACCCCCTCCTTCGACTTGTTTCTGGGGGACGTTCCTATCTGTAAGAGCCCGGAGGTGGTCAACGTAGTTTGCCCATAAATTGTAGACGTCTTCTATGGAGACTGTTGAGTTCCCCGCCATACTCTTGACTTCCAATGTCAGTTTTTGTGGTGGATTCAGTGAAAAAGTTGCACTTTCGTGCCCGTTTTACTACTAGAGAACGCTTCAGCGAGAAACAAATCCTCATGTGGTCACTCCTTCCAAGTGGTACTGCAGACAACATGTCGGTTACGTCGTTGCTGTGACGAGTTATGATTAAGTCTAGCGTTGAAGCTATCTGGCCAGGTCGGGATCTCGCGGCCAATCTAGCATGCTGTGTTGCTGTGAAGTTGACTGGGTTATGCAATTAGTGACCAACACCTCTACCACTGGCAGATCCCAACGGCCGGTCAACTTTAGGAGCATTAAATTACCCCCAAAAGGAGAATACGATAGCTTGATTGACAAACCGACTGGAATGTTTTTAGCAATGCTTCGTCTTCCTCTGGTTGAGCACCCAGACTTCGATACACCCCGAAGCCTATCAACGGGGGGTTGACATAAACATGTCTGACGGCAGTTTGAATACTCACGCAACTACAGTTACAGTTCCCTGGTGGTTGCCTTATAGAACTTATAATCAGTAGTATGAAACCTCCTCCAACGGCATTGCCACGGTCACTGCGATACCATTGGAACCCACGCGCGCACTCCCTCAAATCTATCAATTCAGCTAAGTTTGTGTGAGCAACCAAATATCTACGGAGTGAATCGCTGTTTGCAGCTCGCCGCACTTATGAAGCAGGCTGCATTCAACCTCTTGCGACCTGACCTTCTGCTTACTCCGTAGATTGACAATATCTGATCCCTCGCAGGAAAACCCCGAGTGATCGGCTCGTTTTTTGGATAAGTGGATATGAACGGGACCGGTGTAAACCATTTTGGTCATCGATGGTAGCCTATCCTAAACTGTTACATCGTCATCTTTTCTCTTGAAGCTTTAGCTTGCTTCCTGCCCCTGGTTTGTGCCTAAGCGCTCGCCTTCGATTTTGGGCGCGTCGGACATCGCCACACAGAGGTCAGATCTGCAATGCATGTTTGTGCCTCCTGCAACCTTTATGCATGGCACCCTCTGAGCTATCGCGTCAGCTTTAGTTGGTAACAGAACTCGAATGTTGTGGTCTTGAAATTCGACTAGGAGAGGTCTGGGATGGTTTGTTTGTGTGTCAGTTACAGTACACTTACTGAATCTGTGCGTTGGGAGCCGTTTCATTGCTGCAGGTAGTTCAACGTTTCGCATAAAACTTAAAACTGATTGTCTTTTCCAGGATCCCCTATGTTTATTATCCTGTATGGCTGGTTCGGGGGCATGGACAATTGTTGCTTCCCCTGTTTAGGGTGTCCTCGTAGAAACTTTGTAATTGTCTGACTTCATCAATACGTTTTTGCAGAATGGCCGCGACGCTACGCAGATGCGCCTCGTGTTGCACTATCCGTGTGAGCATTGCATCGGCTTCAACCCGGCTTAGGCGCAGGCGATAAGTTAGGGGCGTCCTGCAATTTTCCCTCATTTGCCCACTTGGCGTAAGAATTACTGATTTCCAAGATCCGGGGCTGGGGAAGGTGTAGAAGACGCAAGACAGCACCTTACGTTGGAATCATAAAACCTAAATTCAAAGCTTTCAAGGCCTTGGACGTATCGGCGCTAGAATCTAGACATTCTGGCTTCTGGTAGTCACTTGTCCTGCGAACTGAATTGAATTGAATCGACCCAAACCCGTGAAGGTCGCTGTAATTTTGAATTTTTGGCACGGGAGGGCAGTATTCATCATCAGGATTGCTCATTTGTGGAGAGCTCAAGTTGCTGCTCAAAAATATTCATAACATATTGAGGAACCATCCTCGTGGACTGGAGGCCGAAATTTGGATTATCACTATCACCTGTTTGGACCACCACTCTTTTTAATGTTCACCAATAACCTCACCAAAACTTGAAGTGTCCCTGCTACATGTGAAGATTGTAGAAAATCCTGACACCACGAGAGTACAAGAGGACCTTAATACTGTTCAAATTGGTCAGGTCAATGGCGCCTATCCTTGAATGTGGACAAGCGTAATCAACTGCTTGATGGGGAACAGCCAGGGTCAGTCAGTTATTTTGATAAGGAGGAGCTGAGGACGGTAGAAACAACCGAAGACTTGAGAGTGATCTTACAGGGGAATTTCAGAGGTTCCAAGCGGTGTTTAGAGGAGGTTCAGAAAGGAAATACGGTGTTCTGCATGTTGAGAAAAAGGTTTGTGTCAAGGAGACGACTGGGGGTGACTGAAAAGTCTGTGGGAATGCGACAGCTGCGATCAAATGTGGGTGATGTTCAGGCTACATGAGAAACAAAATCCTCCACTACTCATCAGAGACCGGAAGTGTTGTTGCCGGCTTATAAAGCTCACGTGTGGTCATACCTGGAATACTGTGGGGGGGCTTGGAGCCCGCATACGGCAAAGGACGTAAATTGACTTGAGAAAACTCAGAAGAGTTTTACAAGGCTGCTTAAGGGATCGCGGAAGAACTCATATGAAGACAGGTCAAGAAACCTTAATCTTCTTTCTCTTGTACGAAGGAGGGCAGGGGGGACTACATAAAAACCTTTAAGTTTCCAGGGGTAATAACCGGAATTTAGGTGAAATCTCTGTTTGGCCTGCATACAAACTCGCACCTCTACTTGGAGAGAAGGAGGGTTGCCCCATCGACATGGGCTAAGTTCTTCGTACGTCGAGACACGAAATGTTGGAACATGTTTCCGCAGAGTGCAGTGTCTTCCGATGGTGTGTTGTAGTTTGAAAGAAAGCTAGATGAGCGCTGATCGTCTGGCTTCCCAGAACCGTTTTAAGAAGTTAACTTGGAATAGTTTCCCAGGTACTTCCCTTGCCATAGATTTAAGTTAGTCAACTTTCCATCTCTATTCGCCATTATTGTTGTCTCTTCTTTAATCTTATTCATTCTTCGTTTATTTACAAAGTTAATCCCATTATTTGAAAATGTAGGTTCTAGGAATCAAAGGCACATTGGTCTAACACTTAAATCTTGTTTCACGTCATTTTAGTGAGAGAATGAACTTGTCTATATCCGCGGTAGCTGTGAACTTGTTGCAGTCTGATAGCGCTGATAGCTTGAACTCCTCAGCTTTTATGTGGCAACCTTCATGATAATTCATGGAATTGAAGAATCTCTTCTCATTATCATCATAGCACTGAGCGCCCTCAGAAGCCCACTGGTGAAAGAAAATCAATAATTTCTGGCTGAAGCTGTTTCGTCCTGGAACCTTAACTGAATGACCCAAAAATTATTGAACAGAATAGATAATTCAACGATAAATGCACGGATTCGAGGCAGGGACCCGAGGTTCCCCAAACCAGTCGGTTTTTCTTGCTCCATGTCAAGTTGGCGCCTGTTGCTCAAGAAAGCTATCCCCGAAAACAGGATGTAGCATTGTGTTTGGGGATTACAGTAAACAAAGTAAGACCACTTGCATGATGGGCTTCTGGTAAATAAAAATCTGGTAATCCTTCGAAGCGATCTCTAGAAACATCGAAAAAAGGCCGCTCCAAGGGCTATTAACCCTGTTAAAATAGCTGTTGTCTGAGGAAATTCCGTAGAGAAGGCTTGAAAAGCTTTCTGTTATGTCCTCGTTGGCCGTCAACATTCGCTGTAATAAATAATTGTTCAATGAAACCCACACCAAGGGAGTGTGTGAGACTTAAATCGCCACGGGGTCGTTGAACTTCAAGTGGATATAGGTCAAGAATTTCAAGTCGGGACTCGTACGTGACATTTCTTAGGCCCTTGACTAGTTTGGTAGCCGCGCGTTGGACACGCTGAATAGCTAATATACACGGACTGATTTGTATCTTCGAGGAGCGGCCTTATACAAACCCCGTGAATGTTCTGTTGTCTATGTGGGGGACAGTGCACGTAAGGGCGGCAGACCCCTTTCTTGCAAGCATCTCGTGATGGTACGTGAAAGATAGGTTAGACGACAACGAGTTGCCCAGATCTTTCTTGGGATTTATTTTTATTATATAAACTGCGTCAAATGCATTGTCTACGGTGAAGGCATTGCCAGAATTCCCACCGAGTGACATACTGTCATTTTTTATAGGGGACCCCAATCGTCCGACCGGCGCCTAATCGTGTCAAGATCAGTCTGTAGTGCACTGGGATCAATGAATTTCCGGATTTTTGGGTCACCAACATATAGGAGAGCGTTGCTGGAAATATTACCCCCAAGGACATTTATGCAAATAGGAGACAAAAGTGGACCCAACACTGGCCCCCGAGGAAATTCTGCAAAAATGAAAGAAGAAAGCGAGAGGTCTGATCCAGTTTTAACTCTAAAGATTCTAGTAACAGGAAAGGATGCGATCCAGCGAAGAACCTGTGCTTAAATACCGTAGGCTTCCAGTTTGCGCTTCAGGGGGCCATGTGGGACAAGGTCAACAGCCTCGGCGAAATCAAAGAAGACAACCTCCGAGACGAGGCCACTGCATTTGGCCTCTGTCAGGCCACCCCGGAAAATGATAATATTTGTCATGAATGACCGGCTAGGCAAGAAGCCATGCTGAGTAGATGAACAAAGATGGTTTGATAAGAGGTGTTTCAGAACAGCAAGCTTTAACGGGTGCTCCATTGTTTTGCGTGGAATGCTAGTATGGCTTATTCGCGGATAACTAGCCAAAACCCGCCGGACTACCAGCTGCTTCTTTGGGTATTTTGAAATGGATGTTGGCAGGATCCATTGTACTGTATGAACTATCTCTGAATGAATGTTCTCAACATCTGGCACAGAAAACTCAGCGGTAACCAGTGGTTGCCAGAAATTCTGCAGCGGAAGGATAGAGTGCTTATCCGGTGGTGCGACGTTGTAGGCCGCCGAGCAATACTTCGGGAATAACATGGCCACAACTAGGGAGACAGATGAGGTCTCCCCGTCGGGCAGTCGCGAGGAAAGTGCCGAGGGGTTATTCCCTCTTAGTCGTCGCATACGTCTAAGTAAACTGTTCATTTTACTGAGGGCTCCGATGATGACCTTTTCTTACACGACTTTGGTGTGTTCGCGGATTTCCCGCTTACACCTACTTCTACCATTGTGGATCGCGCTTAAGTCTTCCGCGCTTCCCGTAAGCTTATGCTTCGCAAACAAGTGTGACCGTTCACCGAAGAGGAAGTATTCTGCGCGGAAGAGCTGGCAGATAGGAAAAACTGCACAGTTTGTGCGGTACAAATAAGCCGCCCGCTTTCTGAACTGCACTTTCATACGCGCAATAGTTCTGCTCCACTGAGCCATGATTGGGAAATGAACCTAGGCAGCTTCTCATGTCGTTAAAATCAGCCTGATTTAAGTTTCAAATTGTGGACTTCTTCACTGGTTGTTGTAACCAGTACCAAATGAGATCAAAGATGAGTGGAGAATAATCACTGCGTGCAAGTGGTGGCTTGATGATCACCCTGTCTACCGGGTGGCTCTCATTAGTGTGGGCTAGGTCGAGCAGAGGGTGAGTCCGACCAAGACGATGCCGCGTCGGAGCGCTGACATGCTGCCTCCACGCTCTCCGTCGTATCACCATCGATAAGTGAGTCGAGCACCCGCCTTCACACTCCTGGTGAGAAACTGGTGCCCAGTTTATCTTGGGTGCTCTAAAGGCACCCATAATAAGCAGACGGATAAAGTGTTGCAGCCCTAGGGAGTGGTCTAAGCTTACTCGAAGGGTGTCGTCTTCGGAGAAGTCGGATGAGGGAGAAAGATAAATCAACCCCGTTAGGAGTGAGCCTAGGCCACGCAGTGCCAGTCGAAGCCACAGAACGCCACATTTATCACAGGAGTAAAACTCACCGATAGTCACGGGTGTTGGGAGATAATAGTGAAGGAAAAGTGCACAACCCTCATTCTTCCTCTGGCGGCGTCAGCTGGATAAAATGAATACCCAGGGGCACTCAGTTCACTGTCACTGAAGTCAACTGTAAGCCGTGTCTTCGTGAAAGAAAATATGTGGGGTTGCCTGCCATGTATCAACTGTCTGTCTTTCGGTAATTTATTGAACAAACGCAGACAGTTCGTATATAGACACTTAAAAGCCACCTCTTCGTTCGATTTCGCGAGGAAACAGAGAGAAAGGTGTGATGAAGAGCTTGGGAAAGAAGACCTAGAATCGAGAGGGGTGGTGGGGTTGAACTCGGTCTGCACTGCCAGATGATTCTGACGAACCCCTTTGGGGCTGCGAGTGGGACCTTACCGTTTGTGCGCATGTCAGCGTTTCTATGGAACGCTTGACCAGCATTCCCGGTGTCACAGCCCGTGACTTCTGCGCCGCTGCTAAATTCCGCTTTTTGAGCGGAAGTTCTAGGGTTTTCACCCACGAAAAATTTGAACTCTTTCTCTGCTAGGTACAAGGTTTAAAAGAAGCCAGTGAGCACGGTTCCATAGAACCACTAAAAGAAATACTTAGTGCGGCGGGTAGAAGAAAGCCTTTTTTGAATCGCAGGCGGCCCCAACAGGCTCCGATTGTTCCGAATTCTTGGAAGAAAGAATATTATGCGGAGCCTTTATGTGGTTTTTGGCTCAGGTAACTCGGAAAATGACCGCCGTGTGGTTTTTTTACCTTTGACACTTGTGCACGTGTTTGAGGGGTTGGTCGTTGGAACGGCAGATACGAAACCGTCGCCCCGCTTTCCATCACAGGCATATAAGCTTGAGTGGGTACCGCCGGAGCCAAAACTATGATCTTAGTCTTCAGTTGTAGCTTCCAGTCTGCCACGACTTGTGACTTAGTTTTAATCCGCTGCTCACGTCTCATCCCTCTTGCCAAAAGCGATCAAAACACACAAACTTCGGATGGACGCTGGCGGGTCTCAAAACCACCGTTTTTTCCGTCACCGTCTCAAGACTGAGCATAACTGGCAAGGTTACCAAAAAGCCAAGCGACACTTTGGTCGTCTTGGCGCGCAACCCACTCGCGTGTACAAGACTGGTAATCTCAAGGGAATGAAGAAACCGAGACTAAATTGGCTAGCTCGGTTGCAGAAGACGTTGTGGGGAAGCGCCCCTGTAAAACATTTCTCCTTTCTCTGAGAGCTTTCTCTTTCATACTTGCTGCTACTTCCTCTATATGTGCGGTTGACAGGCACGCATGCTAGTTGCAGAACGTGATTTCCCCAACTTTCGCC
>LUCH01008249.1:0-14584 GCA_013368495.1 Paragonimus heterotremus | reverse complement strand
AACAGATAAGATCAAAGATAAGCAAAGACTGATCACTGTGTCCAAGTGGCGGCTTGATGGTCACTCTGTCTACCAGGTGACCCTCATTAGTAATGACTAAGTCGAGCATTGGGGGAATCTGACCGGGACGATGCCGCGTCGGGGCGTTGACATGATGTGTCCACGCTCTCCGGCGTACCAACGTCGATAAGGAAGTCGAGAATTCGCTTTTACATTCCTGATGAGAAACTGATGTCCGGCTTATCTTGGGAGCATTGAAGTCGCCCATGATAAGTAGATGAGTAAAGTGTTGTAGTTCTAGAAATTTGTCCAGGTTCGTAAGAAGAATGTCGTCGTCGGAGATTTCGAATGAAGGAGGACGGTAAATGACCCCCACTAGGAGTGAGTCTGGGCCACGCGGTGCCAGAGCATCACAATTATCAGAGGACTGAAATCCACTGATAACCATGGTTGCTGGGAGACGGTGTTGAAGGAAAACTGCAGAACCTCCCGTTCTCCCTCGGGCGGAGTCAGCTCCGTAAATTGAGTATCCGGGGATATTCTGTTCACCATCACTGATGTCAGCTGTAAGCCAAGTCTCCGCGAAAGCAAGTATGTGCGGTTTGTGCCATGTATTAACTGTCTGATTTCCGGTAGTTTGTTAAACAAACTCAGACAGTTCGTGTACATGCAATTGAGAGCTGCTTCCCCACATGACTTGGCGAGAAAACAGATGGGCGAGTGCGAGAAAAAACTGGGGAGAGAAGACCTAGAATTAATGGTGGGGGTGGTGGGGTTTGATTCGGTTTGTGCTGCCGAGTGGCTCTGTTGGCCCTCTTGTGTGGGTGTGGACGCGACGTCACCGCTTGTGCGTTTGTAAGCTTTCCTGTGGGACGCCTGACCAGCACTTTTTGTGTCGATGCTTGCAGCCTCTGCGCCCCTGCTAAACTCCCCCTTTTCAGATGGTGTTTGGGGTTTTTCACCCATGGAAAATTTGACTTTTTCCTTTGAATGCAAGGCTTAAAGGGGGGCAAGGTGCGCTGTTTGATGGGGTCACCGATATAAATACCCTGTGGGACGGACAAACAAAATGTTTTTTAGTCCCAGGCGGCGGCCCTAGAAGGCCCCTATCATTCCGAATCCCAGGAAGAAAGAATGTTCTATGTGGCCTATCGGTGGTTTTTGGCTTGGGTAATTCGACAGGCGGCATCAGTAGAATGTCCTCAACAGTGGTGCCTATGCTTAAAGAGTCAGTCTCTGGGATGGCGACCACGGAAACGGCCTCCCTGCTTTCTTCCACTGGCACACAGGTCGGAGTGGGTACTATTGGGGCGAAAACTATGACGTTGGTCTCAAACTGTATTTTCTGATCTGTCACGATTTGTGATTCAGTTTTACTCCGCCGTTCTCGTCTCGCTCTCTCTTGCCGAGGGCGATCAATCACACGCCCTTCAATTGGGCGTTGGCGGAGTTCAAAGCCGCCGTTTTCCCCAATACAGTCTCCGGACTATGCACGACTGGCAAGGTTACCAAGAAGCCCATTGACCTTTTGGTTGTCTTAGCGCGAAGCCTGCTCGCCAGTACAAGGTTGGCAACGTCTGGGGGGAATGTTGAAGTTGGGACTAACTTTGCGAGCTCGGTTGGAGAGGAGGTTGAGGGGAATCAACCACATAAGTCAACTCCCCTATCTCTGAGAGCTCTCTCTTTCATATTGACTGCTGCATCCTCCATCTGCGCGGTTGGTAGGACAACTGCCTACTTGGTGGCTGCAACCCCAGGGAGAGCGACCGTTATGTACTCATTTAAGGACTGAGGTTCTAACTTCATTTCTCACAAGGTTTGTTGGTACTCCTCCAGCCTAGTCTCGATGGAGTAAATGAAAGGGCAAACTGAGCCAAGCAGAGTCTTGCATTTACAGCTGCAGGTTTTCTGCGTTGCTTCACTTTTTGTGGAGCGCGCATGAACAGTCAGCGGCAAAGCGACGCCTTGACTGTCATCGAATCTGCAGCTCATACATATAAAGTTTAGAGCTGAAGAAGAAAGAAGTTTGTACTGGTGTTCATATAGGCCAGTGCATTTGAGGTGATACCACTTTTCGCACTGACAACATTACAAGCCTCTTTGCACGGACATTTTGCACCCGTAGCGGCCGCAAACGCTCACCACCTCAGCGAGTGTTTGTTGAGTCCCAGTACTACTATATCTGACCCGGGTCGTTGTCAAAGGCAACAAGCAGTATACTGTGTAGAACGAACACAGAGACATATACAATTTAACCAAAAAATTTCAACCGATATGTTATTCCGTAACGAATAACAGTAAACGTATGCAATTGTTTGATGCTAAGGGCACCAACAGGACAAAAATACGAGTAGAGAACAACAGCGAGAGAATTTGATTCAAAGTTCGAGTTACCCGCGCACGTGATGTCAAGTCTGCCTTGAGTGTATCAAACTCACACACAATAAGCAGATGAGCAAAGTGTTGTAGCCCTGAGAAGCTGTTTAGGTTCACGAGAATTGCGTCGTAATCCTGACTATCCGTGTAATTCAGTGCTCAATTTTGCCATAACGTACGGTCTGATGGGCTGCCCTCGTAAGGTTTTGCTACAACACAGCCGACTGGAGTGCAAACACAACGTTCTCGCTGTTTGTTTAGAGGGCATCAACTACTGCCCGGGAGCACGTAACCTTTGTAAACTCCGTTTTTGGCTCTATGGCGTGTTCGGATTATAATCCACTACCTTGGCTCAGAAAATTCACCTGCTTTTCACACGTCATCATTATTTTGCTTTGCTCCGTGTTTCTACTCATCGGGATAAGGATATCCAGAGACTGGTGTTGTCTGCTTACGTTACATTTTCATTGATCTGTTGACCTCAGTAACCTAGCCGGTGTGTTTGGAAGATATTTTCTGGAAGAGCTTTTGTCGGGATCTCAAAGGTAGTTGAAAAACGTTGCGACTGGCTTAATGACAGACGAAAACAATCACCCCTGTAACTAGAAAAATTTCAACAAAGTTTTGTGAACACAACGCAGCGACGCATAACAGGAAGGGAATCCCTCATGTACTGCACTGCAAGTAAATGACTTTGGTCGCGTGAGAGGTGAAAAATGTGGCTGGTGCAAAAGCAGGAGATTTCACACGTGACTTCACGTTAAATACGTATTTCGCAAGTACATGGAAAACCGAGACCCAGCTATGTAGTACCAGGCTAAGCTAGGCTGCTATTATGAACATTGTCCCGTTAGAAGGTCCCACTCGTAGGTTGGCCATAAAAGCTGGAAACGTTGTCTGATATTTCACTATGAAATGTGTTAGTGTAGTTGTTGTAATGTAATGCCGAGACCGTATTGGAGTACATCTCCATTTCGGTAATATATTCAAAACCCCGCAAAATGAAGCACTCCCAGGCTACAGGATGACGTATTTCATCTCGAAAATTGCATTGATTGCAATTATAAACGGTCACCAAACCAGTAATTCTGGCACTTATTCAGCGTGTTCCAATTTTTCATCAGCGCTGTTCATTTACAGTTGGTGTACCGTAAGCACTTGGCCCGAATTTTTGACAATAAAGTTTCCAAAAATACTTGCAAGTGAGGATTGCGCCAAAATGACCGTTTTCTGCTTGGAACGACCTACAAGCCAATTCCTGCAAAAAGGATGATTGCCTAAATCAATATCATCGGACGTCAGCAGTAAGAATGGGCAATTATCAAGTATTCACTCTATTTCGTTCGATGCTTTCGACAAAACTTGGCCGTCAGGCATCCATTATGACCAAAGTCAAACAAACCTCATCAATTTCTCCCACTCTTCACCTCCGTCACCAGTATGTGAAGAAATGAAATGCCACATAATACTTCTTAGTATTCTGTCATTCACATAGCTCCTATCTAGCATTTAAAATTGAAGCTCTGTGTTAGCACCCACAAATTTTGAACGGTTGTTCGAATACGTATCATTTAGTTTTCCTTATCCGATGAACTGAATCAATAGAATGGGAGATGAATCCGGGCACCTGGATGGCGCTACCTTTGGGTGGACCTTCACAGATCTTCGTTATATACGCATTAGGACCGCCTACGTGCCCTACACTTGTGCCGAAACTGAAGGTGCGTTCTGATTGGTTGCACCTTCATCGGCATTCACCCAGGAGCTTGAGGATGACGCTACCACTTGCAAATGTCAGAACGCAGCATGTAAATTTCCTGCGCCATTTGTTCAACTCACAGCTTTTATTGCCTGTATGCGTTGATGTAGACTGACATAAAATAACGTCACCTCAAGCGCGTAAATACGTAACCATACCTCTATTCAGCTGTTCAACCTCTTGTTGCTTCGAGTGAATCTAAATATGCCGAAAAACTTGTGACAATGGGTGCCAAATACACTGCGTTCTCAGAGAAAGAGGTACAGCCATTGGATGCCTTACGTTTGCCACATCCTGAGGTTAACGAACTGACACCAGCCCGCGAAGTTTTAGAAGACGATACATTGTATGTGATCTGAAACGGATGTGAAATTGATGCAAGAACATTGGCCTTGTCAACATGGCATTCCCTCAAATGAGAGTAACTGAAAACAATGCTTGTCTTCGGATACACCCTTGGCAACACGACAGGATGTTTTCAACCGCATTCCAGAAGCAAATTCGACAACCTCTTGCTTGTCAGGAGGAGACCGTCACTTACAACGCGACGCACTTTATAGCAACGACTTCCACTTACTGTCACTCAATTCCCCATGGGTGTAGGAGTTGGACAAAACTCACATTTTCTTGCGGATGGGTTTCCGGCTGTACCAGCCGTACATATTTATCAGCTGACTGTAACTTCTGATAATTAGCATTCGTCAGAGTCAAATGAATCGTTGATGCAGGAACTTGGAAGCTGTCTTCGGGCAACTTTGTCACATCCGTTAACAGCGCTACGACATTCGATATCTTTGAAAGATATTCAGGAGGAAATGCAAGTCTCACGGTCCGATTTCATTTTTAATCGCTCCAACCCCGATTGGCCTAACTTTTCGAATAGGGAAGCTGGTATGAGGATTATTATCAGTGCTCAATCAACCTATACGAACACCAAGCTAAAGGGAAAGTACTTGACCAGACAGCCGGAAATAGAAGCCCCCATTTTAAATTAGAGAACAGCAAATCATAGTGGAATTTCAAAAGTATAACGCCCGATTTTGTAACACCTCGACGTCCAGAGCTGTCGTTGATTGAACAAAGAAATCCTGCGAGCTTGTGTGCCACGCAGTATGTGCCAGAATGTCAAAACCAAGTTTTAACGTGGAAAATTTCACAGCATACTTTTTGAAATCCACTGATTTGCCAAAGTTTGAGTCAAGGTATTTTACACGCAATCCGATCACTCATTGCAGGCTCATGAAGCAATCTGGGTATTATGCTGCAGCCAGAGAATATTCAAGGTCCTATTCTCCGATGGTCATCATGGGTTTGTAAAGTGAGCCCAGCTCGCAGAATCGCCTTTTTCTTATTACGATTTCCAACTGGCATTAGCAAAGAGCTGGGAAACTTTGGGCGCACGAGCCAAAGAGCAAGCAGCTGGCTTCACGGGAGGAACCCTGGGCTACACAGCCACTCCTACATACCGCATATCTACTTTATCTGATGTATGTGCAGGATTGTCACATGAGCGTACAGGTTTCCATTACCGTTGGTCACAGACACAAACGTTGTAAGGCAGTTTATTTGTAGTGATTTTACGGAAATGCATGGTGATACTTTTGACGTAATACGACACGATCACCCTATCTGTCAAGAAGTCGATGTCGTTGAAGTAAACATTCAGACACATTCTTATCGTTCGGCACATGCGAACGGCTGCGGCCAGCTCGGGTAGAGGGATGAAAACTGATCTGAGATGCGCCACCTGGGGGTTTAAAAATAACAGTGCACAAAATATTGGCATTTACTGGTGCTGCCACACCGAATCCCGCTTCACACGCGTTACAAAATACAGACGACTCAAAATCACATTTCGCAAATTCATTGGGATTTGCGCATGCTTCGGCAGCGAATTACATGCACCTGGTGAACTTCGTCATACGCGTGCCCCGGTGGGGAATTTTACAGTCCCTGATGAGTGTTTCTACCATGTGCAAGTTAACCTTGTCGGTTACCTGCCACACATGAAGGTGCGTACGTATATCTTGACATGGTTAAACAGTTGTGCACGTGGGCCAGAGGCTAAACCACGTCCGAATCGGTCGTCAGAAGCCGTCGCACGCGCATCATTGAAAAGTTGGTCTCCCGAGTTTGGTTGTCCGGCTGCAGCGACCACCGATCGCAGGCTACAGTTTTGCTTGGCCTTCACGTCACTTCTCAGCGCGCTGGGATGTTGTCGAATTTGCACAACAGCCTCCATCCGCTAGCAACGACCCTTCCTGACAATAGTTTCTGCGATTAGTCTTGTTAAGTATCCGGAACGCGCCGAAGGCTGACCTTCATATCACCGTCGCTGAGTAAGTCTATGGGTGCGGTTACTTCTCGACGACTTTCTTACACTTCGTATGCAGGTCCGTCACGCGTACTCATGCCTTCCGATAAAAATTTCGTGTTGGTGCGCAGTGATAAGAGTGGCGTTATCGTGGTCGATAGACTGAAATCGGCGTCTGTAGAGGTATCTGATGTGGAAACTGATTCGCGACGAGCAGCATCTTATACGGCTAATCCACTGCTTAACGGTCGTACAGATTCGGCTTCGGCTGCGATTCCGCCGGCATCGAAGTAGCCAGTTCTCCAGAATAGACGTGGTCGAGAGTGGCGGAGGCCAACGCGACTCGCAGACTATGTGAACGTTTGTCGTACGTGGCTTTCTCGCCCCTTCATACCCAGTTAGGTCTAAATGGCTCCACCTAGGACGGAATCTGTCAACAGGACGGTCTTCCTTTTCGGACGAGGAAGAAAAGGCCTTATTCTTTTGGATACAATAGAATCAGAAACCCAATACTACGAATTAGCCTATAATCATCTGCATGAAACGCTGAAACAGCGTATTGCGACAGAACGCCAAAAATTTGAAATCTTGCTGCAACCATCAATTGTTGTGAGCCTAGGACACGGATGGCGCAAGGATTACTTATTCAGGAAACCAACACATGGGTTACGCGTTTCAACATGACAATAAACAAAAACACTCATCTGCATACGGTCATGGACCCAGAACGTCACAGATGCCACGGAAGCTAATGGTTGGTTCTTGCATTCCACGAGAGTCATTTCATGCAATGCTGCACTCCGACGTTTCACCTTGTATTTCTCCTGCGGCTACTTCAAAGCCAAACTCCATGCTCTGGTCCCACTGCTGACTAGCAGCGGTGTGAGTAGTATGGTGTGAACACTCCTCTTCACCACACTACGATGGATGCAACGGAAGCAATAATCCTATTAGGTCGAGTACAACTCGCATGTTCCTAACTACACTGATTGTTACCTTTCCAAACGATGTTCCTCCAAGCAATTCCTATCCTTGCCCCTCTCCCTTCTCTCGAATGTAGACGCGAGCTGTGAGGCATGAATAAATTGGACCATTCATGTTCATTTCAACGGTTTTACCTAACTGAAATACTGCTACATTGACGAAGTCAGCAGTCTGACTGTCTTCTGGGGGCGGCTCTGAAACGACCCTATTTGTTTATGAATAACTATGCCATGATTACGGTTGCCATTAGTACACTTTCTGTTTCAAACTTTTGTATGTGCTTGAATGTTTATTTGAACGGGTATGGAGAACAACAGGCTCCCCGTGCACTCAAATTTACTACTAACACTGCGCGCTCGCTTGTTATTCCGCTTCATTATCTTTTCGTCTTGTTATTCACTTACCCCCGTCGATTTCGCATGTTGATAGCATACTCCTTATAGACTTAATACCACCCACAATTGATCCCAGTTGTCGCATTCAAATAGGCTTTCCATTCGGCACCTTTCAAAAGAAGGCAGCAAACTCGAGTTTCACTCTCAATAGAGCACGTCGGCTGTGCGTATTATTGTCAGGGCCTGACTGGAACTCAGGCTACGCTTTCCTGAAACAACCGTGTTAACTACCACGTCATTAACTTAAAAGTAGGTACGACAGAGTTTTCATATATGAACAATCAACCACTTTTGCTTATGAGCAATGATCAGGTTGCCCAATTGTCTCCGTACCGAACACAGTGACTGTCTTGTTGACTCCAACCGATGGCTTCTCGACTAGGACCTTACTGTAAGTTAAAATCACAGAAATCGTTAGCTTACTGAACGGCATTTTGATTACTGATGAGCTACTGACGAGCTCTAATGAGAGCAAAACTCGAGTCTAGCGCTTTTCTTCGGAAGAGGTCGAGTGGAAAGTCTTTGGCAATGTGACAGCTGCGATTGATTGTGAGTGATTTTCGATCCGTATGAAAATCCAAACCCCCTACTATTCACAAGTACTATACTCCTTGTTTATTCGTTGCGTTATTGTTAACTGGGCATCTTCGGTTCATTCGATCTTACAGTGGCGTTTCGGGTATATAGTGCACCTGACCTGACTGTTATTACTAAGAAAATGCAAATGTCTGGCTATATTTTGAACTGCATTCCGCGCTATCTACTCATTCCAGCTTCTCAAAAACAAACAATTTTCTACACGCTTACGGATTCGCTTGACCTGATAAGTTCAAGGAGTTAAAAAAATGAATGTGAAACAGGCTTGTGCAATATTAAATTGAACAGTAAGTAAAGCATCCAAATCATGTCAACTAACATTAAAGTATGTGCCAAAAGCTCTCAGATGATTTTTTTATTACTCGCCCGCGATGTTATCAGATATATTTCGCCTCCTTAAAGTGAAGATCAAGGTATAAAGTTTACCACGTCATATACGGCCACAAGGTTGCCTGACACAAAATGGTTTTTCCTCCATCTAGTGACGTGAATTCTTCTCTAACTCGGCACGTTAACCCTGTGCACTCTGTGGACCAACCGTATAAGCCCTCACATCATTGGCTGGCATTGGTTCACATTCGCAGTAGATACGCAGTATACGTCGGAACCACTATTTGCACTATTTGCAACTATCAAGAACATAGATGCAATTCAGTCACGTTTAGTTGTTCAGTCTGTGTTCCAGTTCATTGGAGTTCACCTCATTAGTTGATTACTATTGTTTACACTATATGCAACTATTAACCACGGCAGTGGTCATGGGCTGTAGAGATTATTGTGATTGGTTGAAAATTTTGATGGCATTCATTTGAAAGCCCAACGAAGATGACGCTTTATGTCGGACGGAATTATACCTAACTATCTCTGAACCTACAGTTTGTGTGCATTAAACACCGGCAATCTACCCGTAAAGTTACTCTTTTTTAAGGCTACCACTGTTCACGCGGTGCATTCAAAACCAAAGCGTACTTGTTATAAGGCATTTCCTCGGTAATTCTTTAATGTATGTTGTGTCATTGTGTTCACTTTAATATACCGCTCAAAATTACTTGGATACTTTTTCTGGTTTTCCATTAAAAAAGCCTCAGCTGTTCCATGTTGACGTTTAAAATGTCCTTGAAAAGCATTCTAGAAAATGTGTATGAAATGTTTCAGTAAAGTTGATGAGGTCCGATATGTGTTGTCGCCGTCATGAATGTGAAGTTGTGGCGAATATTTCCGCCTGTGTACCATGGAGTTACGTCCGTTCCGGGTGACAGACAGTTGCTTAACCACAGTGACCAGTAAAAAATCTTAAGCCGATAGCTCAATCTCAACCACCTAGACGATTCACTGACTTTCCCCAGTTATCCTACAATAGCGATTTGCTTTTTTCATTTTCCAATGTCGTTAAATGTGGTATTTCGTGTTTCTCCGTAAGCGTTAAGGGTTTTATTTGGATTCTGTCACCGGTAACTTGCTTGCCGTATTTGGTGCACGTATAAGGCATTGTACACATTTTAATATTTCGCTTCATTTTTATATACAGTTTGCACCATTTTTCCTTGCGTAGAATGTTCACCACTTGTTTGAATCGATTCTGCTTAGCAATTGTTGGAACTGGCCCAACAGATTAATACCCAGTCTGTGATCACTATCGAAAACCGATTGACAGTGGAAAGGAAGGACTCAACACGTTGACCCACTTGTATTTGTATCGACCCTGGAAAATAGTGTACAAAGAAAGACACATCGAACCAGCGGGGCACGGAGCGAGTTGTGGTTGTAGCTCCGGGACGGATATTACAAAAGGGATAGCTTGACTAAAAGAAAGGGAAGTAAATAGCTGTGATCATCAGAAATGTACAAGTGAATGCAACTATTAAAAATATCATGTTATAGTCGCTACACAATACAGTTTTGGCACGCGCGTCTTGTCTCCTTGGCGTTGCTGATCCACATAGATCGGGACTGACTGTAGTGAGGTGTTCGGCGACTGCATTTCGAACCGACTATTTGCGTTTATACCTTTGTAATGGGTCAGTCCCCTGCACACATCGCACTACGCCGTTGTCCTCAGGTACGCGGAATACAAAAAGCCCGTTCAGAATAGAAATTGAATATTTATTCGAAAGAAAATAGCTCTAGAACTGGCACCGATATGCAAATTTGATAAGGAGAATATAGCTTCTACTGGGACAGGCTATGGACAATCGAGCAAACCGGAACTGTTTGCGGTTCGGTTTCAAGCCACACACTCACATGACATGCAGACAAATCACCGGACAGTATACTTCAAGCGGAGATTCTTAACAAGTCGGGAACAGTATGCAACGATGAATTTTGGAACTATTTTACATATCATACCGCAGGCAGGCCAGTGAAACCTCCAGATAACTCCAGTAGGCTTACACAACTGAAAATACCGTTGTCCTGCGCCAAACTTTAGTGTGTTCGTGCATAAATTAACGTTTCCCCAGGTATACGCAGAAATGCCAGACGCGAAATAAAAATACGAATAGTTGCGGAGACCGAACGTATATTATGCGATAATTACAAATGATCTCGACCAGCGCTAGACGACTCTTATAAGCGGAATAGCTAGGGAGGACGAGGATCCGACCGCCGAGCGCGCAAGCAAGCCGGAAGAAGTGTTTGGCGCGATTGGCGCGCATGGGTCGACAAGCATGCAAACAAACAAACGCGATCGCATGCATCAGGCAGACAGCAGGCAAAGATCCTTAAGGTCCCATGTATAATGTGAGCTAAGATTTTAATGAGGACTTCACACATCGTACAGCAAAAAGACCGGGGGTATCTCCAGGTCACTACAAAACCATTCAGGATGTTAAATTACGCTCTGTGATCGTGTGGGAATTGTCTCAGCAGATGATCCCGCATTGAGCATTCACTTCAGAATATACAGGATATCTCTTCTACTTCTCCACTTATTTGTACGATAAATGCTCCGGTTGGAATTAGAGCGTTTTTCCAACAAGTGTTTTGTTGACCCCTACAGCCTCGAATGTTCTACCTGTCATAAATTGCATAAATTTTAAGGAGTAATGTTTATATTACATAGATTCGCGTCCTTGCGAATACGTGAGACTATGGTCACATGATTACGTACATTCATTTATGTGCAATGTTTAATCTAATATGCAGTAGTAGTCAAATATCTAATTATACATACCATTGAAAGCATCTCAAAACATGATGTACACTAGGCAAAAGTGTTCAAGATTTTCTGAATGATATTTATACAATAATTACATATTGGTTTTTACGTAGTCCAAGGTAAAACCTAGGTAGCGACCAACTCGTAACCCACATCATCTACCGGATGTCTTAATGGTGTTAAGACAGTTATTGTCGACGTGTAAAACAAAATATTTACTATGGTTCTGGATGTGAGACAACGAACTTTAAGTTTTGAAACATGAGAAGTAGGCTGAACAATGCATAAGCATACTGAAGTTGATGTTATATAGACTGAATATTTTTCTATAGTAAGGTAGGGTTTTCTAACCTTATTTTTGATGTCATTGGAGTTGAAGAAAATGAGGACAATACTTAGTGGATTCTAGTAAAAAATGAAATTCATCAAACGTTGTTGGAGCAGGTGCCACAGATAAGATGAAAAACGATTTGGAGCAGGACGATAACCATTCGAACCAGCCAGAAATCCTAAATATAAAACTTAGCACGTGTAGAAACTGCTCTAACAGATTAATACGCAGTCTGTATTCAATATCAAAAACTAATCGACAATGAAAAGGAAGAATTCAGCGCGATGACACTCGTGTGTTTGTATCGACCTTGAAAAGTAGTGTACAGAGTTTCGCGATGCTACCTCCAAGGTTTCCCCCAGCCTTATATTAACACGGATCAGAAGTCTCAGTGAGAAAACGGTGTCTGCAAACAAATTTTATGTGTTTTATTTATTCACCGTACACAGGCGGGCTTCAACGTAAAGAATAAGGGCGCTAGGAAAATGGACGTGAGGGAACCTTCAGCACAACCGCGCGGCAGCCTCCAGAGAGGACGTATGTGAACGGAAGTTCCAGTCGACCTTCAGGATTCGAACAAGTGTCAGTCTAGTTTGGCGGCGTTCCCAACGGTAGTGGCTAAACACTGTTATCCTAGTGAATGCAGCCTACAGTGGTGGAGATGGCGCAGATTCTTTATACAGCTATGAGCAAAACTGCGATATCTACGCTAACACACTTATCTTGATGTTAGTGGTTTGTAGTAAATCTACATTCACAAGGTAATGTGAACCGGCGCGGTGGTACTGGTAAGGCAACTCTCACGTCACAGGGAGTTTAGGATTTTAAGGGCGTCGAAGGTGATCTCGCTACAAGAGAAAGACACGTCAAGCCAGCGGGGCACGGAGCGAGTTGTGGTTGTAGTTCCGGGATGGATATTACAAAAGGGATATATTAACTGAAAGAAAAAAAGGTAAATAGCCAAGATCATCAGAAATGTACATGTTAATGCAACCATTAAAAATATCATTTGTTATGGTCGCTACATAGCTCCCCCACAGAAGGTTAGTAAGTATTACACAAGCTCCTGTTATTCTACAGAGAGTGAGAAAAAATAGAGATATCATGTATTTCGGATTAATTACAGCTATATGGCGATACACGTGAAGAATAGCGACAAGGGATAATGAATGTCAAAGTTCAGGGTAGGGTCGGTCGGGAAGGCGGCTACCGCGCTGTTATTTTGTTACTTAGTCTTCGGTGCGTTTCTTCTTCATCGCAGCGGGCTGTCCAGCCCTAGAAGCTCATCAGATAAAATGGGGGCAGGTTTGCCCCATACTGTTTGATAGGTAGTTGGAGTTGTCTCTCTGCGCACCATGTTCGGATAGTCTGGAAAAGATAAAACAGTGAAGTACTCGCACAACTGAGGGAAATGGATAACTCACCGTATCAGAGTATCCGGTCAAATAAATAATTTCACAACCAATGACTTCATGGACTTGGCAACTTTCATTGAGTGTCTTCGGTTTGCTGTTCTTCTTGTGCACCTATCAAAAGTTGATAGACTCAAGAAATAAGAGGGTTGGCATACGAATAGACGTGGTCCAGGACAACGCCGTTTGGGTTGCAGGCCTGGTAATACATCAGATAATTGCAAAGGAATAAGAGTCGAAACAAACCATTTTTCTGCCTTTTGTATGGTTGTGCATATGTTATGAAGAAAGAACTTCATGTCAGAAAACAAGAAACGTTAACGTATTCCACAAAACGTACAGGCTTGCAGAGCCCCCTACAAAGACGATTATGCTTGGAGGTAGAGGGACCAGGGGTTGGGGTTGCGGGGCTGCGTGTAACCGACAGAACGTAAATATCTCTGTAATCCGTCAGTTAAAAGATTTTATTTTGCCACCAATGTTGTAATTTTGTGGAATTTCGCGGTTTAATAAATTCTAGAATTCTGTAGCTACGGCATCATTTTATTTTAATCCTCCGAAGGGGTAAGCTAAGAATGTGCGGTAGTTCATTGGCATGGGGATTGATGAAAAAGATAACCAAGAGTTTCACACCATGTTATTTTGGAATATTGGTGGTGGAATATAGTGAAAAAGTATCTCATACATGTGGAAGCATATGGTTTTACTAAACTTTGAGTGTGCTAAAGCAGGAGAACGTTATTATATTTCCGTCGAATGAAACGCTGTTAAAATATGGAGGCTAAGCTATTCATAAGGCAATTACCTGTTTTTTCGAAATTCGGTTCGAAGGTCGCTCAAAATGCACAACGGTCATTTTGGCGCAAATCCTCGTTTTTTAAATAATTTTGAAAATTTGAAAATTGAATTTTTAGTCAAAGTGCTTAGAGTATATCAATGGTAAATAAACAACGTTAGTAGGAAAGTTGAAATACATCGATCAAGTCCCAAAATTATTGATTCGGTGATGAAAAATGTTTCCGTCATTTTCATGAAACTAACGCACTAGTGGTGTTAATTGGCTTTTGTAAGCCTGATAAGTCTGCCCGCCGCAATTTTCAGGACGAACTTCGTCAACATATTGTTCCAGAGCGCTTAACGCCGCGGCGTTTTGAAGATATGGCCCAAATGGAAATAGACGACCACATAGAGTTTCCATTGAATTTCAACAAGAATACCGACGTATTTGATGGTGGAACATGTATGGTAATGTTTCCAGC
>LUCH01008248.1:2551-20362 GCA_013368495.1 Paragonimus heterotremus | reverse complement strand
CGAACTGGGTGGGGTGGGGTGAGGTAAGGAGCGTAACGCACTGCCTACAAGTGATGTGTTTGTTCGCAGACTGACTTCACTAGGACTGTACAGACGTGGCTATGACTAGCTTATTTTAGGTTATGTACAGTGAATCAGAAATTGCCATGAAACCCAGGAAAGTTTGTGAACATTAACGGAGATGTAATTGTTTGTGGTGTCATCAGATGAATGTGAGGCCGTTATTATTCCCATACACACTAGTACACCTGCTGTAGAACAGCCGGAAGAAGAGGAAATAGAATAACGTTTTATCGTCTACCCGCCATGAACATTACCCGTGAACCTTAGAATTGGAACTTCTTAGAAGCACTTTCGCATTTTTGATCGCAAATACACACAGTTACACACATTTTTCAGAGTACACGGATCCTACAAATAGAACTGGAATAGCATGTTCTTGCCAAGAATAGTATGTTGTAGTAACCAGTACCGGACTCGTTTGTGTATTTGGTTGGCATCTGGAAGGCTATTGCATGTGCAGTCCATACGAACACGGTTACATACTAAATATATTCCAGTTAACAGTCTGAAGGGCATTCAAACATTTGTGTAAAACGTGATTTCAACATGGAAAACACATGTTCTTTGGACTTCACTTAAATGAACAGCTTCTGATGCACAAGCACCACATTTTGGCTGAAACTGAATGGTGACGGTGTTATCGAAGTTTGAGTGTATGTGAAATTTCCGATATAAATCTGCAACGAACTTTGCCTAGGTATAAATGTAGCTATATTAGCCTTGTCTTATTCATTCAATGCCATGAAGGGAAAAGGGCGCTCTTAGGACTTGATATACTTTGCTGGTATATCCCAGAATGTAGTGGAGACAGTGTATTGAGATTATTGTCAAATTGATCAGCAAAATTCTAAATCTGAGGGCACATTGCTCTTCTACCATTTAGCCCTTTTCTATTATTCAGGCTTTGCCTCAAACAGATGACAAGACTTGATTATAAGTGGAGTGACTGTATTCAGGTCTGACGTTCTCATCGGAAAACAACTGAAGAGATATTCCCACTGATAGAGTTAATAAAATGGAAGCTGCTTTTACGTCAGTAAATAATACACCCATTCAGCACATATGTGCGAATGGCGAATGGACAGAACACCAGATAACCGCATGGACAATAAACCAGATAGAGAGACAAACACACATTTCGAATTAGTAAACCTGGGGCTCACCAATCCGACGTGCTTTCCGTGAAATGAAAGTAATAATTCTAGACCGCCATCAGAAACATCCACACTTACAGTCTGTACAGTCCTAGTGAAGTCAGTCTGCGAACAAACACATCACTTGTAGGCAGTGCGTTACGCTCCTTACCTCACCCCACCCCACCCAGTTCGACCAGAACTCACATGTATCAACATGTTATCCCAGTTCGTAATCACCTAATCAAAACCCGTATTATGCGAGTATTCTGTGTCGACCCAAACCAAACGGCCTTCACATCCTGGATGTATGGACGAAGCGGGTCTGCAGAGCACAAAACACCACAATCTGGACCACAATTTTGAACGAGGTAACCACACCGATCTCGATAACACAACAGATTACCTTCATCACGGATGAAATGGTCAAATAAGACATGTTGACAGGGAGTGGAATGACACGGCTCAGTAACGAGACCATAGAACTTGCAGGTGTCATGCGATGTCTATCGTTTTCAAAACATGACCATAACACTTTAGGTCGGAGTGCACAAATGGCGTCCATGACGTGCCTCAAATTCTGTGGAAAATTTGTTAGGTTTTGATCAGTCTTTTAGTGATTTGTAAATCTGTTTCGTTCATGAATGCAGCTTTTCACTATCTATCGTTCAATCAGTAAACTGTCGTGATAATACAATCGGTTAGGGAAATATTGTATTTTTACTTTGTTCATTCGCATTCACTGTCACACACTGGTTGCCAGTCCAGCATTGCCTCTCAAGCGCTGAGACGGTTACGGAGATGTGTGTGAGCAACCAGGTGTTATCGATCGTGGACCGTGATGATCAAAACACTGAGTCGATGGGGCCGAGCGACTGTGCCGAAGATGTGCGTACAATCGCACCCTATCCACAGTCAGCTGATTTGGCTGTGGTTTCGCCGGTATTTTGTGGGCGTTCGGTCACGCGGTTCGTTTCGGAGGTGTGCTTTTTGGTTAAGCCTTTTGATCTGAAATCGGGATTTTATTGCAACGCCCATGGTGTTGTGAAATATGGAGTGTCATAACACAAAAAGTTTCAATATCCTCTGGTCCTTTCCAATTTCCGTTACGTCTACCATACCCATTACATGTAGGTGTACCTTCTCACATAGAAGAAATAACGCTCGCATGAACTTCTTTGCAGCCGTGCACGTATGCATTCTGCAGTTAATTTTTAACGGAGGTTTCCATATTGTTTTCACAGGATTATCATGGGCGCACATATTAGAATTTTCGACTTCAGATCAATTCATATTTTGAATTCTTCCTTATGTGAATAACAGGCTGGCCATGCAAGTTCATTTTTTACTTTGTCTGATTACATTTGTAAGTTACGTTTGACGTCTAGAGTGCATCCATCCACAGTTATACTGTGGTCTGCTTATCCGTCGTTGCTAGTATGTTTATTTCAGCGCGTGAAATACAACCTCTGAAACAGAAAGACATGTCTACGCGTTGAGTGCACTAACTGGTTATAATGGTAACATTACCCACACAGACGCGATTATAAATAGGAAAAAAGCTCCTATGTAAAAAGGGTATCAGTATAAAGTTTCACAATCTAATCACCAAAGCTAGATTTGAATCAGTTAGATGACGGCCTGTGATAGAGGTTTGATTGTCTGTCGGGTTGAACTGTTCCAAGGTGTAAAACTTACTCACATATCGTCCGGTCGACTGTTTCAAATCCATAAGTTCTGTAATTTTGTGCCTCCATCGATCACCAATAATGCATAAGCAAAAACATCCAATGGGATCATTCTTAGATCTGCGCAACTTACGTTAATGCAAAAAGTCTCGTTGAGGTTCATTTAATACTCGCTATATCCCACGCGATTTGTTCGAGTTTATTTCGACTGCAAAGGATGGATTGACGATAAATTTAGTGTTTTGCTAAATACTAAACCCACATTGCGAGATTAAATTTTGGCATGCGTCTGCCTACAGAAGTCCTGAAGATGTAACTATTATGTTCTACGTTCAACATTCAACTCAAATGTATTGATCAACGTTATGAACAAATGAGCAGCTAAATTAATGTAGTATGGTTTGTACCTACTTTATGTACCTATTAATGCAGTATGGGACATTCTCGTGCTTCGGGGTGGACACAATAAGTGATTCACTCAGTTTTGTGGAAGACCACTACTTGATTTTTGAACCCTTAACCATGTTTGCTGCATCTCGGATAAATAACCTGATCAAAACGCCAGACTACCACATTAGAGTGCGCTTGCCTATATTCTCATTGGATCGAAAATCGGTAAGTCTAGATTAATTATTTGTTCTTTTCCCACTGTGTTTACTGTTGTTTAACGTTCCTCCCACTCACCAACTCTCAGCAAATCATCAACCACATAACAAACGGCCAAAAATTATTCATGGAATTCTACATAAGGCGTCGTTGTCGTAAACACTCGAGGATTTCAAATATACTTGGACTACAGAATAGGACTAAAGAAGTACTTATGTCCTTCGTAGCGAACTAAACTCACTAAAGGAATGACCTTAATCGGACGCATTTGGCTTCAGCATAAAACAGCAGAACTTACTAAGCATTTCTGAGTCATAAACCTATATGCTTCTGCCAGTCATCATCACACAGCTAACCCGTGTTAGTTTCCTAAGTGAACAACTTTTGCACCATCCGTGTTCCTGGCTCACAACGCTTGTTCATATCACCTAGTTTTCGCAATTCCCTAATGTAAGGTCCATCTATGCCAACCAGGATACACAAGGTTCCTCTCGCATCACTTCACTTCTCACTTCAGTGCGTAGTGCAGACATAAAACCTGACACCAAGTCTTCCTAAGGCAATCGAATCGTCTTTCTCAAGACTGTCTTAACGACCCAGATGGTTGGGCGATAATGTATTCATGTACCCATTAGTTTCAAAGCTAATCTTTCCGTGCATCAAAAACCATGAATATTCGGCTGTTTCACTGTCACCAATATCCACTTTGTAACTTTATCGTCCCTTATCAGTTAACCTGCTCGAATCGTGCGAACGAAAGCAGAGAGCGATAGTCAGCTACATGCAGACGGTTCATACCATCAGATCTCGAAGACGCGAACAAGAAAATACCTCACAGTCACCCGACATACGTGAACTTAACTGTGTGGAGTGATGGCTCTGTTGTCAGAGGTGCCCTAGATTAGCAATTACCCCCCTAGTCTTGGAGATACCAGCAACTATTTCATATCCTATGGTTCTGATGCTACTGACGCAATTGACGCAACAGCCATACCATCGTTAGTACCCAATAATAAACTTACTTAATCGCAGCAGTCCTGCAGAAACACTACGATTTTCGGGTTACAAATTACGTTCATTCATTCTTAACACCTTTGAACCTTAACCAGAGATACTGTGGTTTCAGCCCCTCTCCACCTAAACAGTAACGTGGAATAATTTAGAAGAATGTCAAAAAGAGATTAAGCTGGACAAGACAGGGCTGAACGGAGAAACTATGCATTTTCCGACTTAAGGTATCTTGCTATCACTTTAGCCTATCTCGATATCAAGTTAAGATATCGCAAGGGACTTCTCTGGGTTTCACCAACGAACGGGGTCGCGTAACTAATGTGCTCATGTGTAGGCTGATAAGACAGAGATTGATTGGCTCTTACAGAGTAAGAGACTACATACCCATCGAGGGCAAGGGGTAAATAAGATTAGTAGACCTGGACACGGTTGCTAAGCTGACGGGTTGCAGACTAGCACACACGCAGTGACCACTGAGAGCGTGGGTGTGTCCGTACGGCGTACAACGCAGACGGACAGCACATCTGACAAACACCGGTCTTCTGTCAGTGGGCACATGAGCGGTCCATTCAGATTGGCATAGGCATCGGTTCCACTTGTTGAAACATTTTTATAAAACACTTATTTAAGGCCTTGTTTACGTCATCAAATTTCTGACTCGCTCTCAGACTGCATTACGCTGCAGTTGGCGATATCAATAACGCTGCCGATCAAATCCTAGCAAGTTCTAACAGAGCTAGAACCTAGTGGATGTTTCTTCGCGATACCCCAAATAACTCTGCTACCGAACTCCGTGTAGCTTTCGTCTGAGATGAGCGTCCCAGTTTCCTTCTTCCCCTAGATATTGACAATCGGTGCATTGTGAATGTGCGCTCTGAATCTCCACCAAATCGGCGTCCTACTACGGTTTTGTCGTGTAGATCAAAAATCAGGTTTATGGGGCTCAGGAGAACCCACGCATGACAAACAAAGCGTGTCACTGTTTCATTTCAAAAGTTAGTGTAAACATACGCCCAGTTTTGATTACAGCGTGATGTACGAAATGCACCTTTCAACATCGCGTAGATAGAAGTTGGCCTCATCTATATAGATAACGTCTTCTATCAACATGAATTGCCAAAATACTGCTGGCTGGAACCGTCGCGCGAATTTCAACCGCTTTTGCTGTCTATCTTTTAGGACAACCGTATGAAAAAACTTGTAGGGACGGAATCCTGGACGATCTGACATTCTACAGATCACTCGACAACTTGTAGAAAGCTGCTGGGCTAATTTGTTTGTGGGTGCGTAAGGAAGTGATCACACAAATAGTGTTACATACTTCGTAATCTCTTCTTTTGTCACCCTTCTTAGAATAGGTAATCGTTGTCTTTTATTCTGAGAATCGGTTCGTTTTAAAGTATTAATTTCGTAGCTGTTGGTTCCCGCTTCTTCGGGTAGTAGTGTCTGAATTCATTGCAGTCTCGAGCCGGAAGAATTCAGCACAATCAACTCCGCTTTATCGACATCCGCTAGCTCCAGCGTTGAGTAGGTGGTACCATTCGACCAGAATTTAACCCGCCGTTTAAAACATTAACTTAGCAATGAGACAAGCACTACCCGACCGCCGGGAGAATGGCAACTTCAGTTTACACCAGCAGGTTGTCGTAACTTAAAAAAATGCATCCAGTACTAGAAGGACTGAAGACAAACACTGGACTGGGTCTTTAACGATCTGTCATAGCAACCGGTGGAGGCATTTGTCAAGCTGTTTCGCTACGTCGCACACGGCTTTTCTCTTCTCCTCCATCTTACCAGCTGACAGCTGTTCCTCAAGCGTTCGTATTTCCACATATTCGTTTGTGTGTCCAAACTTGTCGTCCTGAAAAATGGTCTGCAACACTTCCTAGACGCCATCTACCAACATTCAGATGACAAGGGGAGTTTGTTTGCCCTTGTCAGCTGTTTGAATTTACCAGTATAGTAGGAATGGCCATGCGCAATGCTCACAGTGTGGTATCGCGGAGTGGTACAGTAAAATATTTGACCATTTTACGGTCATTTCACCCTGACTGACAGACTGTAGGGAGACAGCAAGCTATGCAAACTACGTATTAGGTCTGGTGGGGTTGGTATAATCCATCCTGGGACAATAAATCAGACTCACGCTGTTGATCGATACCTAACTGTTATCACATTAAGGTTGTAACCTGCAGTCTCACCAACATTACAGCTATCGCAACGCATTAGTTCATGCAAACTTATGTTCAGACAAGCAGTAAGCTGGATGAAATCTTTCATTTGTTCTGTAGTAAGTACGCGATTTGTGAAAAAAAGTTGTCCGTTGCTATAAAACACCTTTTACAACGGGACATTCATCAACACACAAACAACATAATCAGATGAAAAATAACCACATCTCAAAGGAGCTTCACAAGAACCCAAGTACGGCGTAATATTTCTTGATAGAGTTTGTACTATAAAATTTGATGTCAAATCAGTCGGATTTTCATGGCATACGGTTCTTGTGTTTTTTTGAGAAGCATATCCAATGATCAATATGAAGTCAGGATTATATGTTCTGCTGCAATTTGCAGTAAGAGCCCAACAAATTTTTGCCTAATGAGTAAAAGAGTCTATGGTTCTGTTAGAGTCGTCGCAAACTTCTGTTTATTTGACAGAACCTCTTCGAAATGATGGCTTCCTTAAAGAGAGTTGCTCCAAACTTAGTGCTCCAAGGAAATTCAATTATTGCTTAGTGGTGATGATCTGTGCGTACATTGGTTTGTGCTTTTGTCTTCACATTAGGCCTACGCTTTCATGGGACTGTTGCTCACGTTTAGTTAACTCGTTACAAGCTGCGAGCTATTGCATTGAGGACGGGTGATCACACTATACTGCTCAAACCACTGTTATTCAGTAGTGAGCCAGGGGCATGAATTTTGACATTCAAGAAGCTGCGAGAAAAAATACGTGAAGCATTGGAATGCAGTGTGACATGAAATGGTTCTCAGTACATACAGGAAATGAGCATTGACGCATGTGGCAACCGTGACGTTCTGTGACCAGCGTAGTACGCAGATGAGTGTTGTTGTTTGTTGTCATGTTGAAGCGCATAACCTATGTGTTAGTTTTTTGAATGAATAGCCCTTACGTTATCCGCACTCCTTCTTCATAACACTACTTCTCTAACTACTTTTGGAACTTACGGGATATAACGATACATATTAAAAAAGCTCTAGAAATGCGACTATAATGAGAACCAGGAGCGCCATGAGAGCACCATAAACTACAGAAGCAAGTGTAGGTAACAAAAGAATTAAGTGCACTCGATACCACAACGCTATCTTTAAAACCCTGAGTGACGTGGAGGTACATCTTATCCTGAAGGTCAAAGCAAGTTGGGTCGATTATTACTGTACTACTTACAACGTACGCAACAAAATAAATATTACATCGAACCTTAATTATCCACGATCACAGACAGCATAACAACAAATGTGTTCTGCAGGCCCGGGGATACAAGCAACAGTAAACCTTCGGTTAAGACTAGCAGGCAAATACGGTGTCGACAAGTCAGTTTCTGAGGACGGTGCATGATTGTGAAATAAATACATACGGACCAGAATAGTTGTAGGGGAGAACAAGCCGGCGGACATTTACATGGTGCTGTCATGGGCTCTCAGGTAGGTGCACAAAGCAAGGTACACACCGTCCATATTTGAAGGATCACCTAGGCATGAGTAGTAAACATTGTTTGAACTGAGAAGGTCAGCGACAGAGTCTTGACAACCGCCAAAGGTTACCGATAGAACTGAAGGGGGACTCGCCTGATCAGGTCAAAACACATAAGAACTGGAAAGGTTAGCAGAATTTTCAGTTATGTACGGGATTCGGTAACAACATTTTTCTTGAGCTACATAAGACCACGAGACGCTTGAGTTCTAATTTTGCAGACACGCTATGATTACCAATAATAAATGGGGTCCACTACTGCAGTCGAGTTCCTGTGAAGGAAAAGTTACATTTGAAACTAGTGTCACGATTTTGGAATTACCTTAGTTTATAAACCGTTAATCATTACTGTATACACACGTATTATAGGGACTGCTTAATGTTGAAATGATACCGGCGTTGACACTGATGATGGCGAATTCTCAGTTTACACATTTTTTTCCTAACAAGTTTCATATTTTTTCTCATGCAGAAGCACAAATTCTCCCTCGAACAAAAGCTGAGGCGGTCATTCGATGACATCTGCAAAAATTACCATTGCACGTTACGGAGAGTTGACGATCGTAAAAGCAAGCATGGTAAGTGAAATATTTTTCCATGAGGCCTTTATACTCGGTTTCACAGAACGATGCTTAGGGGTTAACGACACCACTGAGACTGATCATACGTGTAAAACATGCATAAATAGCACATACCATGATGTATATAAGAAAATGTTTAGCAAGCATTGTTGAGACAGCCAACCAGATCCCTTCCTAGTTGTTTCATGGAGGCGGCGCGGTGAGCTTAATTTTGATACACCCCAGAAAGTACCAAACAGGTCCCAGAACCATGGGCGTCGCAAAAAATCCCGATTTCAGATCAAAAGGCTTAACCAAAAAGCACACCTCCGAAACGAACCGCGTGACCGAACGCCCACAAAATACCGGTGAAACCACAGCCAAATCAGCTGACTGTGGATAGGGTGCGATTGTACGCACATCTTCGGCACAGTCGCTCGGCCCCATCGACTCAGTGTTTTGATCATCACGGTCCACGATCGATAACACCTGGTTGCTCACACACATCTCCGTAACCGTCTCAGCGCTTGAGAGGCAATGCTGGACTGGCAACCAGTGTGTGACAGTGAATGCGAATGAACAAAGTAAAAATACAATATTTCCCTAACCGATTGTATTATCACGACAGTTTACTGATTGAACGATAGATAGTGAAAAGCTGCATTCATGAACGAAACAGATTTACAAATCACTAAAAGACTGATCAAAACCTAACAAATTTTCCACAGAATTTGAGGCACGTCATGGACGCCATTTGTGCACTCCGACCTAAAGTGTTATGGTCATGTTTTGAAAACGATAGACATCGCATGACACCTGCAAGTTCTATGGCCTCGTTGCTGAGTCGTCTCGTCCTCAAAATCCGATCGCGAATTCTCAACTCGACATCGATACACGCGAAAGTGATATCAGGATGTTAAATTGGGAAAGGTATAGATTACATTCGTCAGCTTATCTTGTACCCACAGTACTGGCTCTCTTAACTGTCCCTGTTTAGGTTTCAGTAATGCGGTCGTACGAACTCCAAAAATTTGATGCAGCAAACTGAGGCTGTCCAATCTACATTTGCCGATGACTGTATAGCCGCGTTGTCAAACCTAAATTCTAAACCACAGTACAACGTGCTTTTTATTTAAACATCGTGAGTGTTTCTGTCCATTTCTACCCCCTCCTTTGTTGTTGAGTGTTCCCAACTTTTTGTCCCGTTAGATGGAGTTTCGATCGTGATAGATAGCTAGACTTCTTGTATACTTCGTACGCCACCCGCTGTAGCCATGATTCATTCTCTACAACTGCTCTGAGATATGCCAGTGATAGGCGGAATAATAGTCTCAGACTTGTTCACTCAACACAGCAGTATTGGTTCTTTCAATGATACCTTTATAAGGTTCGGACAGTCTAACGGTATCTATCTCACACGTGATGCTGAATGAAGTTGGGAAACAAACGTTACATATAAGATGACTGTAACTGAAATTTGACGAGTTTCGTCTTGGTTCAACGAACAGTTACTCGTCTGAGGAATTGCGATTCCACTGATTGTAGGTAAGGTATGAATAACTGCGCAGGAGCTCTCGAAATGCTACAACGTTCGTGGTTTGTTTTCACACACGCAGTGCGCTACAAAGGTGGTCAAGGTGTGTACGCTGCCCACAATAACATTAGACCTATACCTTGGAACACAAAAGACAAGTTATTGGGGTTACTCGTTTTCTTTCACATGGTCAGGATCATGATACCAAGGTACACTTTCACACACATTACTCACAAACGAAAGTGGTTGAGCGTTCATATATGATAATTCGGTCGTGCCTAATGTGAGGTGAATGGTGCAGTGGTCAACACAGTTGCCCCACGAAAACGCTGCCGGAGTTCTAGTCCCGGCCATGGCAAGGATACCACTACTGACGAGCTCTCATGAGAGCAAAACTCGAGTCTAGTGTTTCTTTCCGAAAGGAACCAATTGGAATGTCTATGGCAATGCGACAACTACGACAACTACCGGTTAAGTTTAGCCTATATTGAGTTCCCTTTAACCAATTCGTTAAACCAGAAGGAAGATACGTGGTGCAATATGTTAACAGTTCGTTTATTCTCGTCAGTTACAAACGTAAAACAGGCAGGTTAAGTGTTAGGAGGCAGATTCACCAAAACAATCTAGTCAGGACATTGGTGACGGCTGACGAAATCAGACATCGACAAAGCACTAAGGGGGCACGTCGGACCAACTAGCAGGAGACGTGAAAGTAAACGTGGGTGTCGCGCAAGCAGGAGGCGTGAAATTGAGCGTGGGTGTCACGCTAGCCCGAGAAATTAACGCCTATGGAATTGGCCTTACTTGGCCACTTGGTAGCGAAGTGGCTTAAACAAGCGGACAGTGATTCAACAAGTAAATGGCCATATTTAGCCACTATTTCATGATGTGTTTTTACAAGCAATTCATTCATTTGTCGAACTGGTAGTCGGTAAAACAGCGTGTTTTTCCGCAATCGTGTTCTTCTTGTCTCCGCGCAAGCAGACTGGGTGAAGTCGCATAGCAGGGACCCAGGTCTAGCAGTCAAGCCGTATTAGAACGTTTGGCAAAGAAAAGGCGCGTTATATCATTAAGTCGTCAGAAAAGTAGGAACAAACAGTGGTTAGACACGCCTGCAAACACTAAGCATTATATAACCAGAACCAGGGCCACCCGACAGGTTGCCTAAGCCACTTTTGTGCACAGAATTCCGGATAAGCAATGTTTCGCAAAAGGCCATCTTGGGGTATTTATTGGGCAACAGTAGCTTGATTTACTTAACTGAGTCAGCTTGTTGACCTGTTGCTGTGACGTGTCTGAGAATCGGTGACGTGGGATTCCAGGCAGCTGGTCAACTAAGTTGAAGCCAATAAACAATCAGTTGTTTCAACCATTTTTGAATGTGTTCGGCCACTTGCTGTGATAGGTGTCAATTTGTTTTGCTTATGTAAACGTAATTGCAACTGCACGTGAACTGCTACACAATATGAAAAAGCGACTGATTTGACAAACTGAGTTTGAGCAAAAGTGCAGCCGCATAGGCTCGAACTAGAGCAGGTAGTCATGTAGATGGTCTCCTATAAATTGCGAAAACCGGAATATCATCATCATCATCATCATCATCATCATAGACAGCAATACATCAGTTGTTCACATTGATGCTTAACTGTTACACAATCACGAAGAAAAAGAAGAAGAAGCAAACCCTGTTCAGGAAGAGAGAAGAAAAAAAAGAGAGAGGGAGGGACCTAGTCTTTATTCACACATACAACATCAAGGCGCCTACACCTTGCAAACAAACAACCGAACTGTAAGTGAAAGTGAGGCGTCATCAGCAATACAGCTTCCTTATGACTTTCACTGCCCCTCGTCATTAAGTGCATTCACTTCACAGACAACTCAGAATATGTCCTTCGTTTGAGCCTCCTGGATAGGTTCATCGCTGTTGCTCATGATGGTATCTGCTTCAGTGACTTCCTCGGGGTAGCCTTTTTGCTAGTAAGGTTTTTTCTCAACATCTCCTGTTATATCTGCAGTTGACGGGGTGTACAACTACACTTGGCTCTGTGAAACAAGCTGTAGACCAAGCCGAACAGTTGTACTCCGCTCGAAAACGTTTGAGTTAAATTAAATTCAAGGAACAGTTTGCAACCAGTGATGGTGAATATCATAATTATTCGCGGGAAACTTTATGAGCAGACCACCATCGACTGTTGACATGTTCGAGTGTACACTGTTAATTGGCAGACAGAATGCCATGGGACAAAGTGTGAGACGTCCATCAGCACTGACCACAGAGAAGTGTTTTAAGAGACAACGTTATTAGTGTAGTGAGGATGAGTGATCGCGCTATGTTACTCAAACGATTGCCATTCACTGGTGGGAACAGAGCATATATTTTGACATTGAAGTATTCGCAGGAGAAATACAAGAAGAAACATCGGAGTGCAGCATCGCATGAAATGGTTCTTGGTACGTAAAAGAACACAAAGCAACTGAGCATTGACGTCTGTGGCAACCGTGACGGTCTGGATGGAGTACCGTACGCAGACGAGCATTTTTGTATGTGGACTTGTTCAGACGCATAACCCACGTGTTGCTTTCTTGAATAAATAACCCTTGTGCCATCCGCGTTCTTCGCTCACCACATTATCGTTTTACTGAATCACTTTCAATACCTCTGTCGTAGAAAATCTGTAAATGTAATTCTTTTGCTTGGTTTTCCAATATTCTTCACAATAGTTTTCACATTGATCTCATAAGATCTTAGTCCATTACTTTATTCCCTTACGTAAATGCTCAGCTATGTAGGTTTTATTCCCATAGACGATTAGGTCGAAAACGTGATTAATCCAACACTCAGTAAAATCTTTTAACGAGATAGTGAAATATGGTTAAAGCCTTCAAAGGGTGGATCACGGACAACCTCAGAAGCCGAGTGAATCATCTCTCAAAGAAGTCGAATCAACGGGCGGGAGATATCAGGAGAAAATACACGACAGAAAGCGTCAGCCAAACACAGAGAAACGGGCAAAGGTGCACTTGGCTTTTAAGTGGAACCTCTTTCAATTGTGGACGGGACGTCCGGTTCATAATCGCGAGTGCACGAATAGCTGAGAAACATGCATTCAGACAATAAGGATCGTATTTTAATGAACGGCTTCTCGTCACACATTCCTCAGCATTTTCTTCTCTTTTTACCGCTCATCGGTTTACTTATCGCAATTGTAGTTAAAGGGTGACTATTAAGGTTCTGACCTCAGTGTCCTGGCAAACCATACGGAGAGTTACCAGATGCGTTGTACAGCTCAACCTCACTATGCTGTGTTAGTTGTATAGGTAGTGTCCTATTTCCTTCTGAAGAAGCAGGTTGGTTGAATCGGCCGTTCTGTGGTTCTCAGATCGCTTGAGGCCTGCACGGTGCTTGCTGTTTTCACAATTTTTCACGAGCTTTTCACTCTGTTATGTGAGCTGTTTTGTAGCTCTGTCGATTGAGTTGGTCTTATGTTAATGTTAGAGCGCTAACCTATAAACCAGTGTTAACTGCGGAACTGTGATGCACGTTGGTGAGCGCACTTAACAAACACTGAGAACAAATCACAGGAGCTATATGAGTTCACTGCAAGGAAGTGCGCTCCGAAAGTTTTGTATAGCTACGACAAAACTGGATCTCTGTCGCGTGGATAAGCGTCGTCTGATTCCACCTGGCTTTCAATATGCTGACGACTGCCAAAAACTTAAACGTAGGCTGACTGAAAGCTTGCGCAAAGACCGTGAACAACACTTGGTCGAGCAGCTGAAAGTGCTTTAGCAAACCTTTTGTATGATTAGTCCAATGCTACTTTCCACTGTAATCGGTTGTGTCAATGTAAGTTAAACTAAATTTGAAAAGTATCGTCTACCACCAGTGAGTTGCACCGACTTGACAAGTTGGCTGAATATTTTGAAAACCAGTTCAGCTAGCCTCAATCGATCTGGCAAGGCGTGTATTAACCGCACTTTAACACTGCGGCGGATGTTGTTGAATCCACACTCTTGTAAGTTGCCGACGATATGGGTTATTTTATACCTTAAGGCTGTCCTCCATTGGGCTACTAGCATTGTGAGCCAAAAACGCGAATGGTGTAAGGGCTATTCATTCAAAAAACTAACACATAGGTTATGCGCTTCAACATGACAACAAACAACAACACTCATCTGCGTACTACGCTGGTCACAGAACGTCACGGTTGCCACATGCGTCAATGCTCATTTCCTGTATGTACTGAGAACCATTTCATGTCACACTGCATTCCAATGCTTCACGTATTTTTTCTCGCAGCTTCTTGAATGTCAAAATTCATGCCCCTGGCTCACTACTGAATAACAGTGGTTTGAGCAGTATAGTGTGATCACCCGTCCTCAATGCACAGGCATCATTCCATGAAATTGACTCCACAGAGGAGTTCCAGAGAAATATGCGAGTGCTAAAATCAGCGCATATCCACTCTGCAAGTAGAATAAAAGTTTATGAACGATTGCTTCGAGTGTTCCACATTTCTAGTGGTGTTCGCCAAGGGTGTCCGGTTTCTCCACTTCTACCCAGTTTTGTAACAGGCGATATTCTCGAAGGAGCGCCTCAGGAATCCAACGAACATCGTGTTGATTTTATTCCCCGTGCTAAATTGATTAAAATGGAGTATGTCGGTGACAGTGTCTTGTCTAGCCCCTGTACCGAAGACATGCAAACGATGCTGAGCAGGGTGAGTGACCAGACCAGTTTGTATGGGATGCGCCTAACACTTTCAAAGTGCAAAATGCTTCCTCAAGATTGCGGCATTCCCATTCGTATGTTCATTATTGCGAACAGTCCACCTGAGACCTTGGACACATTCACATCCCTGAGTAGCAACATCTCGTCAGCCTGTAATATTGCTGATGAAATATCAGCGACGATATGGAAGGCAGGAGTTGCCTTTGGTAGTCTGCGTCATCTGTGGCGTTGAAAAGATGCCCGGTTGTCGCTGAAAGAAAGGGTACATAATGCTTACGTGCGTTCTGCCTTGCTCTATAATTCAGAAACGTGGCCTGTTTGCACCGAGGATATATAAACAGACTTGCTGTGTTTGACCATTGTTGTCTCCGCCAATTAGCCCACATCAAGTGGACTAATCTTGACAGTAACGTAGCCGTTTGCCAGCGTGTAGTTCAGAAAGACCAGGATTCGCGATCTGTTAGTCAACTGATCAGACGGCAGGGTTTGCGTTGGTTAGACCACGTACTCTGCATATCAGCTGAGCACCCATCGCAGTAAACGACCAACAGCTGAGTGAATTCGGGTGGGGTTAGTCAGTCATGGTCACGAAGTATGAAGACCCTAGCTACTCTGCTGGGTACATTGGGTGTTGCCTCCCCGACTGGGGTTCTCGTGACTATCAAAATCGCTGATTAGAAATACGAACGGAGGCGAGAATCTGCCTCAGTCAACTATGTGGCTGTATTCACGTCACTTCCAGCCCATCTGTGTAATCTTGTTTGACAGTCTTTTTCTTCTACTAAATTCTACCTCATTGTTGTGATAATCGGCGGCCGGAGTGACAGCACCCCGTACTCAAAAGTCAATGGAGGAATGAATAAAAAAGTTTAATCAGAATAGTGGATGAGTGCGCAACTACAGTGTTTCGGGAATGTATAATAGTCATATTTCCCCAAATTTCCAAGCTTCTCATATTTGGACCCAGTGAATTCACCGTTTTATCAGTTATGATAACGAAAAACGCATTGCGTGCATGAATGTTCATGCCGGTCCCGGTCTCATCCTGCATGCCAAAATGTCGTTTGTGCGGCTAGTTTGAAAAGTTATATAATTCGCATAGGCGATCAGATCAAAGTGGCACGAGTATCTCGTCGGTGAAATATTGTGCTGATGTTGAAAACCTTTTTACGAACCCTTTGCACAGCAGTATGCAGATTTTCTTTTTTATCATTTGCAGATGAAAAACATCTAGAGTTCCACTTCAACTTGATCACGGACGACGCGAATGTAAGTAAATACTCAAAACAAATGTTTAATCATTGGATGTTGTTTCATCATAGTTTGCTTCCAAACCGTTGATTCACAGTGTTTCAGTTGACTAATTTATATCAGACAGCGTTGTAACCGCCCGATGTGTTTAGTTCAAAACGTTGTCCGCAATCGACAGCACGCCCCTCAGCGTAAGAGCGGTAATGCAGGGCTGGGAATCAACATGTATTAACGAACGCGGATGAACAAAGTAAAAGTATGTTATTTCCCTAACAGACAGTGCTATCACGATAATTTGTTTTCAAGACGATGGATAGTGAAAGGCTATATTAACTAATGAAACAAACTTACAAATTAGTAAAAGACTGAATGAAAACTAGTCAGTCTATCACAGAAACTGAGACATGTCTTGTTGCTTTCATTTTTAACGCATCACTTATGGAATCTAATGTGATTTTATATAGTTATGCAGTCAAAGAGCTGAGCAGTACATGTGTATTGGACGAGTGGACATCTGCTAGACCCTTTACCACTAACGATTTAAAACGTCTTTTACGAAGAGCAATTGAAACGAAGTCCCAACAGTCATCGAACTAAAAGAAAGAAGAAGGGTCTGGAAATAAACTGTATAGTTCCGGTATTGTTTGGAAATATGATAAGTAGTTAGTCCTAAACCAATCTGGGACCAACGGCATCAACCAGGAGAAGAAAGAAAATAAAAACGAGGTCGGCTCCAGTCCACTAGGCGGCACTCAAAAGCGCGCCAAGCAAAAAGTGCATAGAAACTTCAAGTGTGTTAAACAACGCTCGAAAAGGGCTGGGTTAGACGACCTTGAAGAATGGAATGACAGATGAATCGTCAGGAAAATAGCAGGCATTCGCTTGGTGAAATTAGTTGCACATCTGAAGAAAGTGGTACTGAGTCCGTATCAGGCCTCCTGTAGCAGAGTACACAGAATCATTCCTGCATAACAGACAAGCTGGAAAACACGGTTGCAGCCGGGATCCTTGAAAATGCCGCACGATCGCTGGTCACTGTACATTTGTCAGTTTTGTTGCGTCAACACTGAGCATGATCCCTCTCATATCAGTACCTCTCTAGGTACTATGTTAAGCACACCTTGACGAACCGCGTCTTGACATGAGAAGGTCGTTCAAAAACGCATTTTATTTTATACAAACCTACTTCATTCTGAAAACTGGGCAGGCCGCTTACTATGGATAAGCAAAGATCACCTGCGTCATATGGATTTTAGTCAGGTGACTACAAACTAGTCCGGATTGAAGGGATAATTCGTTTCTTGCAAAAATCGGGTTTGGTCACCAACCGACATATTGCAGTTTAAGATGTCCCAGTAACACATTCGCATGTCTCGATGTCAATTTAAAATGTCCCGAAGGACGTCCTCTAAGTTTCAACAACGAACAGAGTAGCACGGCTAATATGCGCACGGTAGGCTGACAGACACAGGGATTGGTTGGTTCTTACAGAGTAAGAGGACAGATCGGCGGGGATCAG
>LUCH01008247.1:0-16470 GCA_013368495.1 Paragonimus heterotremus | reverse complement strand
GCTGTGTTTGACCATCGTTGTCTCCGTCAATTGGCCCATATTAAGTGGACTGATCGCGTCAACAATGTGGAGGTTCGCCGGCGCGTATTTCGGAATACTCGGGATGCGCGATCTATTGGTCAACTAATCACGGTACACAGCTTGCGTTGGCTGTGTCACGTACTCAGTATGTCATCTGGTCGTTTACTGTACCAGGCATTATATACTGAGACTACTAACAGTTGGGTAAAACCGCGTGGTGGTCAAGCAACAATGTGGTCACGAAATATGAGGACCCTGACTGCTCCATTGAGCAAAGTGGGTAGGTGTCGCCTGCCTGGATGGGGTCCTCATGATCACTCAAACCGCTGGTTAGAGACGCTATTCGAAATGGTGGTGTGTCGCAGTCGATGGCCTACCTGTATCCATAGCATTTCTAGTTCTTCCGCTTAGTCTTCCTTTTTTAGGAACGTTTTCTTCTAGAATATTCCACGTCGCTGTTGAGGTGAACGGCGGCCCGAGCCACAGTACATTTTGGTCAGGCTCATGGCTATTATGATGATGGTGATGAATTTGCGAGGACTCACGGGGAGTCCAGAACATCTTAGACAGATCGGAGGCTCCCATTCGTCAGTTTGTTGAAGTCTTTGCACCTACTAAATGCAATATGCTAGTGCAAGACTGAGAGGGCTCTGCGTCTTCTCTCACTCCTAGTGGTGAGCCGTTAAAAGTAGTCATGGAATTGATGTACTTTAGGAGCTGTATCAGTGCTGGTTGATTGTATGCTAATATCATAATTCGCGTATCAAAAGCTTGGATAGCGCTTGCAAACGTACGCCATATGTGGTGCCGCCATGATCCCAGTCTTTCCGTGAAATGTCGGGTGTACAATGCCACTGTAAGAACCGTCCTGTTATACGGCCCTTAAACCTGGTCTATCCGAACGGAGGATGTTCATAGGGTGTTCGTTTGTGAACACCGATGTCTGTGATGCATTAGCAGCGTGTGATTGAAACATCGGGTCAGTAATAACTTTGTCGGCCCTTGAGCATATTGATCTCGTCTCAGGCTTCGTTCGTTCAGCCACGTTTTACGAATGTCAACTCACCGCCTATCACATTGTGTCTTGTTTGCGAGTAGTGGATCAAGCTGGGAGCACATGACTTGGGTTCGGCGTATGAAGACACTCACATTGAAGCTTACTGCAGTGGCTTCTCGGCTTAACTCCGTGGGATAATGAACACTTATGGTTTTGGACGCTGTCTCATATGGCGAAGACTGGAAGTCAATGGCGCCCGTGCCACGAATCGCGATGTACATCAGTGTATTTTCTCCCTTTTGTTCGCATCCTTTTCTTCTTTCTTACCCCACTCAGTTGTCTCTTATCATACCGCTGCACGTTTACTATTCCAGATGGTTGTCGCATGTTTTATATGTATATATAACAGATCCACATGTTGATTTTGAAACGTCACAACTATCCGTTCACTACTCAGTGTGTCTTTTTCCAATACACCATATATATATATATATATATATATATATATATATATATATATATATATATATATACTAAATATTTTACGTGGCATGTCTCGCTATACGTCCTCGCCGGTTGCGAGAATGCCATCGGTGTATATGGATGCAAGATACAGATCACGGAGTACCTGATTCATGAATCTTTGAAAGGTCTGAGTTGCATTTCCGAAGTGGGATAGAAAATTCGTACAGTCCGCACAGGGCGGTGGTACCAGTCTTCGTCTCGTCTTCTGTCTATACTAAATCCAGCTTTGAGAAGGCGAACCTCTGTGTTTGATCAGGAAGGCTGTGTAACCAGCACATGGCAGCCGTGACACTGATAATACGAAACACCTTTTAAATTAGTTGTCCATAGTAACAGAAGCTAGTCAGCGTTCAGTCTATTCATTCCCGTTACTGTACAAAATCAGCTTTCGGAGTATGGCATATCGTACTGTCTAAAATTCTCTTTTCACATCGGTTTTGTTTATCTGACATTGTTGAACTAATGATTGTGGTCGCATTATGTACAGTATTATCTGCAAGTATTTGGTAGCGGAATCTACCTTTACTTCTTCATTTCCAGCATTCTCTATGTAATTTGACTGACAAGTCTACTTCTGCTTGCGATTACCCGGGTAATGGCGGCTGAATTCCAGTTTAAATCGAAGTCATCTCAGAAAGACAAAAAGACGACTTTCAAAAACTACAAACAGATTTTAAACGCTGAGTTGCAGGTAGTTTTTCTATAAGGTTTTTAATGAATTACACTCCTCTTCAGTTCGTCACTTAGAATGAATGGTAGACCTGTATGCCAGAGCGTCTAATTAGGAGTCTTGAAATTTTTCCAACTGTTGTGTGCTTCCGTGGAACTTTTGTTCGTGGTGCTTTTAATGTTATGGATATATCTGTAAGATATCTGTAGGAAATTAATAGGACACTGTCATGGTTACCTTATTGTAACGCCGTTTGCTGATTGAGTGAGAACAATTCATTCTCATTTGTGACATGCAATCAGAGATTGAGTTGATGTAAGTTGAGATTCGTTTTTATTTGGTTGCAACTGTGGTATTCCGGTGGACTCCGTTTTTTTCTTAGTGATGTTCAGCATGATAAATTGTCCCCCTGGGCATACTTGCACATCTGATGTCACCTAGCTGTCCTCGTCTAACAACATACGTAAGAATGAACTGGATTGGTTGATGGCATAAAACTGTACACAGTTTACTATTTACGGTTTTTCTCGATTCGTACATTTTTCTAGCTCTAATGTTGGACTTGGTAATTCGTGTTTTGTGAACATAGTTGAGAAATTATCCCAATTACTACTTGTTACTTCTGTTTCATATAATTCTGCACCATCATGAGGATTCCCTGTACCTTACAGATGAACTATCCACCAGATGCTGTGCTCTTTCATACTATTTGCGCACCGCCGAGCTTGAAGCCACCTATGAAAGTTTCAGATCTTAGTGGCATTCCCACTTCCTATACAGACCCTTCAACACGACTTCACTATTCTACCAGCGAAGAGTTTTCCACAGTTTGCACCCTTCCTCCGGAAATAGTCCATGGTTACCTGGTTCTTCGTGGTGTCTGTAGCCAGTGATGACCTATTATTTGCCCAATAAACGCTTCTGCATACATTTTCTTCAGGTTAGCTATGAGGGTGGGTTTCAACACGGGCGTTTACTCAGTCTAAATCAATGAGGAGCGAATCACTGCTTTTTGATAGTTAGCATGTTGCCGTAATTAATGGCAACTACATTGCCAGGTTGGTTGATGATGTTCCAGCATTCAAAAACATGGTGTTAAAAACATGGTTGACTTCGGTGGTCCTGCATCGTGTTGAATACGCAACGTCTGTCACTGTTATAATGCAATCAGTGTTAGAGCACACAGGGAAAGATGTTGATTCCTACGTTCTTGATTTGTCTTTTAAACCTACTCTTCTTGGTTTACCGTAACAATGATAGAGTGAGAAACTTTTTAACGTAGATGGTACCGGTGGAGCTGGATGAGCAACAACCTTTCCCTGCGGTTACTTTAGGGTTTTTAAAACACTTGTCTTGTTCAAGTCACACTACGTTCATTGATGGCCAGAGGCAATGTACTGGTCCTCGTTCGTCAAGTAAAAGTTTACATGACGGTGTTGGCCTCTGTGTAGTCTGATATTTGGGATTTAGGTAGCTACTAAAACTAAAGGCTTTGGAGGAGCACTGCTTGTTTTGGACTTGAACGGATGATGAATGATTTGATAATTTGTTAGTTTTTTAGATGACACTCCGTGCATTCTTCTCTGAATAAGAGTTGTCTTTCTGGGTGATGGGGTAACTCCAGTCGCCATGCTGATGTCCATTCGATTGGTTCATTCATCATTTTATTGTGCAATCTTAGACAACCCTGCCGTACGACACTCCAAAATTCCGATGACCTCGCGGCTATGAAATACTTCTGTTGCTATGTTCATTGCCTACTTTTGCTTGCATTACATTCCCTACAGCTTCCAGCAGATTGATGAATGAGAAGTGCACTTGAAAGTGTTTAGAACGGAGTGGTTTTAAGTGCAAACCAACTGATTGCACTGCGTTTGATTATCACAGTTGAGTGCGAGTCGTACAGTTTTGCTGATTTTACAACCTTAATTTTGTTTGGTACTGTGATGCCTATTGGTATCATTCGGAGCGTGGTGTTTGAGGCTGACATCAGTTATATTGAGAGTGGAGCGAGAAGAAGTGCTCCGGTGTCGTTATACCACCAACCATAAGGGACATGGACGAAAATGTTTAAAAAGACGGTTGTAAGCTAGTTACCGTTTAACACGATGTGTCAGGATATGGTGTGATTATACAGTTTAAAAATCGGGATGGTCAGTTATGGTTTAGTTGGGATCATTGTTACATGGACCATATTTTTGCCGCTTGAATACGACCACATAGGCAGGACGGCTTTGGAACTTGGTGCAGTTGATTGCATAGGTCTTGTATCAAATAAGAAGAGTGTATTGCACGTTTCATTTGATAATGTAATCAACTTGATAAGGTTTACTTGTCTTTCTATTTAACAGACGGTTTTAACAGGATCGGCCTAATTTCCACTGCCTTTCTAGCTTGGTGGCCGTACGATAATGGAGGTATCTTTGAGTCGTTGATTTGCAGTATACAGACGTGTCAACAAATATATGCACGATGCAGTATGACTCACAACACTGCGACACTGGAGAATGGCTCATGCTCATAGAAGATACCAAACGGTCGCCTGTTCGGTTGGTGGTTGTGTTGTTACCGTTTACGCATGATGCGATAACTCCGAGCTGCATCGGTTTACTTTCGGATACCAGCCCATTTTGTAGTCGACGCAATCGTCAGCTTATGATATATTGTTAGACATCGTACACATGATATCCGATGGTTTGCTCCGACTCAGATAGAACATATGATGAAACGTTTAGATAATGGTTCCACATAACAAATACGTTGGTGGATGGAGTGTTTATTGTAACAAGGTGTTTATGTTTTTAATCTTACGGTCTTAGTCTTCGGTTTTTCTTCTTATTTATTGGAACAACTGTTGATTTGCTCGTGACAGGTGGATTGTAGAGATATCAAATACCAGCCATGTAATTTTGACCTCAGAGCCCTGTTGCCGCGACTGTTTCTACGTCTTTACAGTCTGGCAATATAACCTGGTATGTCGTAGGCGGTAACCATCTTGCAGCGTGAGACTACAGGTGGTATCCAGAACATCGCTAAAGTATTGTGAGACATAAATTTATCAAGCTAGTGGCTATCGCACTCGGTCGTCATGCCAACAGAGCACGAGGTACTGGGGTGGAGAACAACCAAGGGGTTGAGCGGAAACTGCCTGCATGGTGTCGTACAAGATAGTTTATCGAAAAACAATAGTTTGCTATGATGCATCTTTTCGTCAAGTTATTGTGGTCAAACGCTTCAATCAATTGAGTTCAGAGGAGCCGCAAACTAAATTCCGCCAGTACGCGCGTATCAAATGGGGGGATTTTGTAAGCAACGCGATGGTCCATCGGGAGTGTTTGAGAAGTTTGTTAGTTCGCAACCGATAAGCAAGGTAACAGAGATACAGTCATCTGGGTCCTTACTGATGGAGCGTGTGCTGCATCGCATATTGCTCAATGCGGCCGTTGGTACTTGAAAGAAATCGCAAGTCGACCAGGTGTTGAAGTGGTCACCAAGTATGAAACTCTTGGCCGTCCCACTGATCAAGGTTGACAGGTGCCCTCTGCTGGTTTGGGGAGTTCGCGACCATCTGCGCTTCCGGTTGGAAACACTCTGGCATAGTAGTCGCAAGCCTACATCCGCAAGGTTATGGTCTTCCTCTCTCTGGAGCTCCGATGTTTTCCTCCTTCTTGTTCTTTATACATTTACACTTGTTCATTACCCCGCCATTTCGCAGATTGTTGTCAGGACAGACGACAGTCCGAACCATAGTATTCACAGGTATGACTCAAGGCCAAAAATAAAGATGCGACGTACCCAGGTTTAAGTTAAGGTTTTGGAACAAATCTGCCGTCAGAGTTTCCGGAGTTTCTAAAGTGCGGCGCTGTCCAATCACATGTATCATAATGCACGGATTATCTTAAATGTTTTCTCTACAATCCTAACCAGCTTTTTTCCATAATGACCACTTGTTTTTCTTTTTTATGGCAGTCACTGACGGGTCGGACCGCGACTTTTTGAGTGTGTCTCGCACAGCGTTACTTAGCTGATGTAAACAAATTTTTCGGCGGACAGAACTATTTTTGACAAATTATCATCTTACACTTATGTCTGATTAGGTAACAGTAAGGGGAGTTGTCGATCAAGAATATTACGAATTCAAGGCGATTGGGTAAAACACAGACGCGACTTCGTTGTGGTTATGCTCACAAACCAAGTAGGTTGTAAAATAAGTGGTAATTGGAGCAAGTCGAGGGGACGGGATCAAATTGTCGCGTGAGCTGGGTGTACATGTTTGACCATGGTAATCCCAAGTTGTGGACGAGCTTTTTTGAACACACCCTGGTGGCGTAGTCAGATTGCGAGCGCTTCGGCTATAGACAGGATGTGCCACTTGATCTTTCGTAAGGCGTTGGGTGGGGCACGATAGACGATGCGAAAAGCTCCCTCCGCGTCTGTGTCGGTCAGTCAACCATGTGGGCCAAAATGGATGTTAATGTTCTTTGTTGTTCTGCGACGAATTTACGCCAGACAGTGTTCACGAATTCCTTCAGATTAACGCCTAGTGATGCAACCAATACATGCTGAACTACAGCCAAACGAACACTACTAAGCGAGCTTGCTTCGTATCACGTGATTCAGCACTGTTGGCGAGTTGTAATATGAACATAACTCGAATCTAATTAATTCCTAAATTGAGCTAGTCGAAAGGTTAAGTGAATGTGGAAGCTGCGATCCAATGTGGGTGGTGTTCACTTTAGACTAATCTAAATCCTTTAACTGTTGTATTAAATATCTTTCGGGTTGTTTTAGTGAATTCAGTGATTTCAATCTACGTGAGGGGTTCTTGTTCACGAGGTTAGCGACTAGGCTGAACAGAGCGTAGAGGTTTTCCTTTGAAATGATCAGGTAAGCTTAACACTACTGATGCACGACTGTGGTTGAACGTTTGGAAAATCGTCTTTTTAAAAGAATTTACCGGACGATCGAGAGTGCGCCCAGGTCGGTTATTTTCGATGTTTTATTGTGTAAAATCTCCGGGATCATGCAGCAGCTAACCGACGGGAATGACTTCTACGAAATTCGGCTACAAGTTGGCGCTTGCCTGAGCCGAGAATGTCGTAAGATATAATCATCGTGGGACGTCCCACTGCCTGATAAAAAGTAGTCTGCTTAGCTGTTCTGTTATTGCCACGAAATTGTCCACCGATCATTGGTGAGTCTGTTATGCATTCTTTACTGAGTCAAGCCATCCTCTGATCGTATAGTGCTGACATCGAAAAAGTTACTCGACCGTTGCTGTCTGGTACGTTAAACGTCCTGTTATTATGGGTTCGGTTCAGTGGTGAATGTACAGTGAAATGTTAGGATGCTCACCGGTTGCGCAAGACGTCACTAGCATACCTACCATAAAGTTTACTAGTAGTAGTAGTGTTCGTTTGGCGTCAGCTGTTAAAGTCCACCGGCGATATGGATCAGGGGTAGCCTGTGCGAGTGGTAAAATCTAAGTTGGTAGATAGGAACGGACAAACTATGCCGCGAACGGCAAGTCGCTTGGAAATCTGACGACTTTGTGACGTGTATGCTGCAGCAAAGTATATGAAGAAAAAATATGCACCAGTGACATACTTCCGGCCTGAAGATGTATAGAAGGTTTTCAGTTGGTCTCAGGCGATACCTGACGAAAACTGCAATCGCGGAACCTATATTCAAGTCGAATCTCATTTCTCGGGCGCTCACGAGACGCTTACTAAACGGATCGTAGTTAGCATTGCTTAATTCAGTGCTACGGATGAAGCACACTTTTGTCAAATAACAACGTTTATTTTGAAGACGTAGGTCGGTTGAAGTGCTTAGGGATTACAGGAGGATAGATGAAATCAGTGACTGCTGTACGCCATCGCCGTGCACGGGTCAAAGGAGAGACAGGGATTTAAACTTTTCTCGGAGCGGGCAAGAAGAGAGTACAGCTCTCAACTGTAAATGATGCAATGAACGAATGCATAGCGTTTGAGCACGTGCAACCCATAAAACAAGAAAGCAGCGTGAATCTCGTTGCCAGCGCATAAGGGATTTGGCGCAGCAGCCTTCGCCAAATGTGGGCCAACTCTCTACTAGCGTAGAAGAATGGAACGTGACCCCCTAACTATAAATTCGCATCAGGTGTATTCTATTTTTGTTCAGTCAATGAAAGCCGCTGGACGTTTGTGCGACAGTCGATAAACCAGTTGGCTCAAAGACGCGGTAGATACGTCGTCCTCCGTAAACGCAGACCAAACTTGTCTAGTCAGCCGAATTTTGTTGTAAATGGATCCCCATATTGCTAAGTAGCCAGGTGGTTGGCTAACATCCTTAAACATACAAGAGCGGTTTTCCAAGACAGGTTTCGGGACGTTTGTGTACTGTCTGTTCTCGAAACGACCGATATATCCAACACAAAAGTGCGCTGTTTTAATGTTCACTCACTGTCCCCCAACGTATACCTCATTGGAACGATCGATGCCTTGACTACACATTAAGGTATCTGTACTAGTCCCGATTCTCGAAGATCCTGCTATCTTGCGCACATGCAGTATCAAGTTTTACTTTAACAATGCGGGCTTTCAACACGTCGACGGAGTTCAGTGGAAATTCTGCTGAACCCATTTCTAGCCTTTTTTAATAACGAAATTGGAACAAGAAGCCTCGGCTGAATTACACAACAGATGCCTGGATGATATACTGACAGTTGCTGAGGATCAGGATCAACTTGAAAGTTATTTGACCAAGTTTAACTTAATCCTTACCAACGTCCACTTAATATGTGAACATGACAACGACGACTCAATGGCTTTTCTAGATGTGTTAATAATCAGAAAATCCGATAAAATGACGAGGCGGGAATCCACGTGGACTGTGTCTTAACTCTCAAATTGTCACCAATACAGCGCAAACTATGCTTAGTTTAAACGCTGTCCCACAGGAACGCGCGGTAGACCACAGAAAAATATACGACTACTGAAGGATATACTGCGTTTAACTGATGAACACGGCATATTCATCAAACATCGTAGTCAACTGCACGTCCACGGAGAAGCCAAACCTATGGCACAGAACTATGTCACCTCATAAAGACTGAATGGAGTTTACATGAAACCTATGGTGCCGCCAAGCTTTTCTTTAGTGCGTGTACAAGAACCGCATCCTTACCATCATTCCACAAGCTGGATTCTGTTTTATCGACCAACCACCGTGTCTGTTTGTTCACCTGTAGCTGCTTTGACAGACAGCCGTCTGGAGGAAAAGGCCACGGAGCATCTACAAATCAGTTAACCAGAAATCAGTCCTGCGTCTACGAACCCCTACCTTGTTTCCAAAAGAACTTAACGTTCACCTTGACTATCTTAACCAGGGTTATGGCAGTTTTAGAGAATCGCTGGTAATTATTCATGTTTGTCAGTTAACCACTCGCCTATTTTTTAAATCTAATTGTTATGTTTGCGACTGGAGGGTACAAAGTTTGTGTTACTCATTAGGTAAGTCGAAGAATACTAGTATTCACTAAAGGAGACAGCTATACCATTACTGCTGGGGGATAACTGCACGCGTATAAAAGTGCAGCAAGTGAGGAACAGGAGCCACGTGTTTGTTATGTCCGGTCCGCATGGGCTCACTCCATTGTCATCCTTCAGCGCAAATAAACGCGCATATATTCTAACATGCTCAACCGATTTGGTGCGGTTCGAATGTTGTGGAATTTTTACCACGTGCTGGCCACATGTTATTCCACTCCAGAAAACGAGTGACTTTCACCGGAAATGTTCATTCGTCACAAATTACTGATGCTTGTTTCAGCACTGTAGGGCGTCTGTAGTAGTTATACGAAATCAGTAAGATCGAATACTTTCCTCGTTCCACGTGCATACATAAAACTGCTTTCTGGTATTAAAGCAAAAGCGAAACTTCATAAGGCGCCCAGCTGAGGGGTTTTGAAGGTACGCACCAGTGATGCTACAAGCCAACGTAGGTCTATACCAAAACAACTTTTATTCAGACGACGTAAGCCATCCAGGTCAAGCCCAATCCATGTTCCGTGCACAAGAAACATGTTTTCATTGATCTCTCTTTTGAAAGGAAATCCACTGACCGAAGCGAAGGTAAGGCTCAAAAAAGCAGTTCAAGCCCAATGATGTTAGTACCCATTCTGCGCTAGTCATACCGTACTTTGAAGATAAACCCCCGGCCTTCTACAACCAACCTTTGCAGACTCATCTACTTACTTGCGTTCGCCTTAGTTCAAAGCGACTATCGGATAGACTAAGTGCGCATCACCTCGCCTAGCTAAAGTGATGTGATAGAAACAGTTTTAAACGTGATTAGTGCTTTTTTGAACGACTAATAAGTCAGTTCGTAAGAAAGACACTTTCCGCATAGTCTGTCAGTCAAATGTGATGAGATTCCCAATATTGGCCATTAGTATTAGTATTCTACTGCACATCAGAAATTAGTGCGGAAACTCAATCGCCACTGGATTGCAATCAGTCGACATCACGATTCGGAACGACTGCGTAACTGCCAGTAATCCCTCTACTGGCCGCGTGTGTAACTGAACCTGATAAGTAGCTTGAAGATTATTAGGTTGTAGTTAACCTGCCGATCGAATACACAAAGCAAGCCCCACACAATGGTTTCCTGTCAGTATGATTTTAAAGATTATTTTCGAACGAGACGCAAAATATGAGCGAGATTTACTTGACGACAAAGAATACAAACGCGTTGGTTTGCAGTAAATGTGTACACTAGTCGCGATTGAACTAGTGGCTCGCCAATGTACCAAAAGCACAGGAATATAGACTTCTGTAAAGATCAGCACCGAACGCTTCGCTATGGAAATGCGGAAAACCCACCCCATTCGACCGGGCCCAGTGGCAGTTGTTTTCAACAACCGCAAAGGCCCTTATAAAGCGATATTAATCGAGCCATCTATTTGATTCCAATCAAATCGGTGTTTTCGACAGTCGTCTCCGCAAGTTTACTTCGGCAAGCGAACAAGAGCGGAGGTTCTGCTTCCTAGCCGGATGCTTCATTAGCTGTTAAAGTGTAACCATACCTGGTAGCGTCCGATTCTGTTAACTATGAAATTTCCCAATGTAGCAAGGTATGTCTGAGACCCAGCCAACATTAGTGTTGGACTGCGAGGAGATATACGACGAAATATTGTAAATAATGTGTGACGAAGTTGTTACGCTTCATCATTTAAGATATCATGGAAAGGGTGTTAGCCTCTTAACATACAAAAGTGGGACTGCTCCTCCATAAACCAGTTGGCAACTCACTGATACAGTCTGGTCAAACCAGTTTGTCCGACCTGCTCGGAAATTCGAAACACAAAGTACTGACAACAAAAATGGCAGCGCGATTTCATAGCTGGAATAGGTGTCCCATTTAGTTTTGTTAGCATGGGCAAACACTAGTCGAAGATTTCAAACCTAGTCATATTTGGGATACGATGTTCCAAAGCATCAATATTGACAAATACGTTAATTAGACGTCAATCAAACAAACTGTTTGGAGCGTTTCTAGGCGCTGGATCTCCTTTCCTCTTCGAGATCATTGTTAACCTATAAATAGGACAACGTTGTACAGTCATTTCAGACAGAGCAAATAAATTCTTTCTGTGCGCTTCTTAAGTTTTTGATGTCTTGGGTTAAGAATTTCGTTGCGAACAGTTGATTTAAAGTTACGGTTTAATACGTCCCTACGATGCATCATCAACTGTGCCAGACGCATCGTGTGAATGCCTATCGATCAATCGAGGACTTTTCGGATTGGTCACCTTACCGACCGCTGGAACTAATCGTACACACTTCTTTTGTTCACACAGTGCGTACTGTCTTACATTAGATTAATTGCTCTGTATCCGCGTATGCTGTTGTAACAAGCCGTTTTCCTAGTCTACTCTAATTCCGTGAAGTGGTAAACATAACCATTTTGTTGGTAAAAACAGGTTTGTTCTTGACGACGTTGAATACACTTCAGCCTCAATGCAATCGATCTTATACAGACAAAATGATTTCGCTAACAAGCTCACAGCTCATGCTGTCGTGGCAAGATTCAGTGGAAAGTATCACCACCCGATCAAATACCTAAGCTCATGATGAAGTTCGTCAGACGCGCAGTGGGAGTGGAAGAAAAGGTCTTTCGAATGCATCCTGCTCTTCACTTCCTACAGTTTGCCGACTGGCTCATTATCCAAATCTCATACAATCACTTACACATGAAGACCTTCAGTGTGGCCTGGGAAAACGTACAATAAAGAAGTTAATCACTTCACAGCATAAAACTCTTGCTACCTTGTGGCCAGGTTAAGCGCGGGCGAGATGCACTGTTAAACTGTTCAAACCTGAACAATGAGCAACCTCGGTAAACGGAGGTCGAACACGCAACCGTATGATCGATAGTTGACACCGTTATTGCTGAGCAGCCGCCAGCAAAAAAACAGACACAACCTTTAGAAAGCACTGCTTGAACAGGCGGCGAAGTAATCCGAGGACTACAGGACAAAAAGTAAAAAATGGTGGATCACCGGATAGAAAACAATAGTGATACAATATGGTCGGATGTTCTATTCACAAGGAATCCGAATAAAAAACCGGACTGAGGACTCAGCGCGTTCATGACTATTCGCAACTGTACACAGAGCTCAAATAGAACTTATTCGATTTCAACTGTTGCTCCCGCTGCCTCCAACGTTTTCTTGATATCTTCAGCTTCATCCTTGCTGACATCAACCTTAACGTTCCCGGGTGCAGACTGAAATCGAAAAGAAACGCGTCACTAAGTCACAGTCAAACTGAAGCTTGAACCAAGCATTAGGGAAGACTAAAAAGTGATAGGAAAAGTAACCGACCCGAACAGCGGGGTTTCAGGAGGATGAATAGATGACGATCATTAACATCAACAGCAATCGATTTCTTGAGTCAGAATGATGTACATCCACAAAACTACTGTTACTGATTATTTTTGCCCCAATTCCTCCGCAAGCCGTTTGATAAAGGCATCCAAATAATTGTTTGATCGCAACGTATTGGTGACAAGTCTTTCTTCTTCATCAACTGTGCCTGTAGTGCACATGGCAAAGTGCAAAACAATTGCGAGCCAGAGAACAAATGTGTGGTTCTGGCGTGTTAATTAAAACCACGACAGTCTCAGCGTCAGTTAGTTGCTTCCGCGCACACAATTGTGGCTAACCTCTAACAGATGAATGGTAACCGGTAAAGAGACTGTGGGAATGATCATCCACTTGCGTGAGACAAAATTCGCTAGCCACTTCCGGATGTGTCCATTTATTCTTGTTTGAAGACTATTAGTCCTGCCTATGTGTGTTTGCTCGCAGCGACAGACAAAGCTGCAGACTGCGAGAGACATAAATTGTAGGAATATCCTCCCTTGTTGATTCCAGTGGTAACTTTCTAGTCTCAGCCAGTGTGCTCAGTCCTGCAGGGTTGTAGATGCTGTTAACTGCTGCCTTGAGACGCTGAGTTGTTCAACGCGGCAACTTACCTTATTTATAGGGCAAGTTAAGAAATGTCTATTTTTGCACCATTTTTACTGACTGATTATGCTTCGCTTCTGTAGCATATCGTCTAATGAGAGCGTCGGGATAACTGCCTGATCGCAACGTATTTGTGACAAGTCCTTCTTTTTCAGTGATGTGTCCTATCTCCATGGAATGATGTTTTCACTAGTGCTCGTCTATGAACAAATGACTTGGAGCCCACGAAGTTCATATGCTTCCTGGTCCATATTGGGCTACGATTAACAAAGCGTCAAATAGCTCTTGCAACGGTACGTATGAGTGGCACATCTAAAAAGGACAAAAATCGTTCTCCCTTCACTGACCTGTGACCGACACATTACAGTGAAGAGAATTCAGTGTATTCAGAGCCTCTCTCATTTGCTGTTTATTATCAGATATGGTTAAGACATTAATAACATACCGCTTAAAACTGCAAGGCTTGTGACAGTAGTTTCTGTTTCTGTTCAATCTTGGCCATAAAAATATCAGTCAGTGTTGGTCTAAGTGAACTTTCCATCGCGAAACCATCAATCTGTTTGAAACTCTTCTCCTAGAAGTAAAATTCTACGCTATCTGTGCACAAAAAATTCGGAGGTTTCACAAAGTCGACCGGAATAGGAATAACTTTGTGAATAACAATTAAATCACACAGAAGTCACTGGTCTCAGGCGGAAAAACATCCGTGGATAAAAACTGAATACCTTAAGGGACCATTCTGTAATCAAAGTTATTTATACCCTCAATTTGTTTGATAAGGTTAAAGGTGTTCCGCAGTGTATGTGCCCCTACCTTTTTTCTTACATTTCAACCGACCATTGAGCGATCTCAGGGTAGAGCGAATTAATCATCGAAAGAATAGAGTGTGCTGGTAGAGCAGACTTATGTACTGCGGGCAATCCGCATAGTACAAATGTCTTGACATCCATGAGTTTCAGTTTACAATACAGTCATTCATTTATAAACCCGCGTAAAAGTAATGTGTGAAACTCTCTGTGAATGAGTTTCTCCATCAAATGTGCACCCGCTAAAAACTTAGAAACTATCGCACTCGTTTTTGTGAGGCCATCGGATCTGACCATAGACGAACACCGGTGAAAACTATTCCATCGAGCTTGTGCCATCCACATCCCCAGATACAAATGACAAAAAGGACTTCAGAGGAATCGGTTGCGATCAAACAGTTATCCAGAGAGATTTATGGCACGTCAGTGCGTCCGTATCCTTTCATCTATCTACGTCTAACTGGACTGGGTCATAAGATCTTCTTGATTGGACAATCGATTTCTAGACCGATTACACTCGCACGTCGTCAGTGTGCGATTTGCCGTTTCACTGGATGCTGGTTCGTGCCTGCTGTCGCTTACCGTTCAACTGTACACTTGTCCTGTCTGCTATAATGTACCACCACAGTTTGAGTATACCTAATTCCCACTTCCGACAGAAAAACTGAATTTTTTAGGGGGATGGGGGTGGACAAAACGGAAAAGGAGGAATGTCTAGCAACCATCTGCTTTTGTGTGCACACGACCGGTGTTTCGTCGGCGAGTTACAGCAACAAATCCAGACCTTATTTGTGCACAAACGACAAATGATAGTTAACCTGCTTGCACGATTGATTATGTGGTCCACCTCGTGTACGTATTTCGTGAATGCACTTCAATAGACATCGACCCCCTGATGTAAGCAGCCAGTTCGTAAGGTACTCACCGATGCACGTCCCCAGTTACCCTGAAGTACGTCCAGCTCATTTATTTTCAAAGTTAGGGCTGAAACTGTGTATCGCAACTGACTGATCGATTCAGTCCATTCTCTTTAAGGTCGGCGCTTGCGTGGGTTCCTCAGTCAGCATAACCACTATCATCATCATAGACAGAAATACACCAGTGGTTCTCACTGATGCTTAACTGTCAGCATAATCTCCGTGGCATTGTAGGTTTGTAGGAATGCTGCTACGAACCCCCATCTCACTAAAACAGAAGTGTAATTTTTAAATGGCAAAAGATAAACACCTGTCTAGAGATAGTTTTGCCATGCCATGGTGAATTTACCAAAAGACCGATGTGAACAACCTTTTCTAATAATCTGCCACAAGGAAGAGAATCATTCTCATAGTCGAGATAGTACATCTGGGGAAATGGGAACGTGCATCACTGGACACATTTTGAAATGGCTACGTACGCGTGTTCAAAAGATGCGAACGACAGAAACTTGCCTAAATTCATTAAGTAAATTCTGACTTAGTATATCGCTGCAGAAATTCCGATCTTAAGTTCTATCACAGTGGTCTGTAAGTTGACGGAAACGGGCATTGTGAATCACTGTAACACGTTTAGTAGCGTGAAAGTAACAACAGATGAGCAGTGTTAGGACTTGCAAAATCCATCCTGTACGTCAGCAGAGGTTAATCTGAACACATTGTAACATTCGTTTTGGACTTACTCTTTACTAACTGCCTACTCCTCCTCTTTGTGAGTAGTATGCTTTATGACATATTTGTGCCCATGTGAAGGTCGCTTTGGCCGCCATCTTGAATTTGGACATTTCTGCTTATGCTCGACCACTGACGGTCGAAAACCCTCTCCGGACGTACCATTTCGAACGTATGTGACATTTCATATTGATTTCATATGTCTACTCTTATGCATTTGCTGATATTCATGTATTTTCTATTATATTAACATTACCGAGCTGTTTGCGGTCGTCATCAGTTTGAATTTACCT
>LUCH01008246.1:4048-16292 GCA_013368495.1 Paragonimus heterotremus | reverse complement strand
TTCGTGTACAATGCCATGCAAACGCAACGTGGTCGAAAATTACAAATTCAGTTATATCTCCAAAACCACTGCAATACTGGACTACGTATTTCACTGCGACAATTCGAATGAAAACATTTCCAGAGCGTAACAGCGATTGGGGAAGCCAGCATGACGGTTTAATCGGAAACACGTGGACACATTTTTTAATCAAAAGTGCCAATATGAACAATTTTTAGGTACAGCTGATTTTTCCCACTGCAATACAACCACTATAGTTGATAAAGTCTATATATTTATCCTGTAAAATGCATTTTCAAATTGCATGAAAAATTCGAAAAATATGTTTTCGCGTCCAAATAGGCGTTTCCACCTCGTTTCGGTCTTCAAGCATCATACCGGCGGATTACACAGTTTCTCAGCATAGTGTGCAATATATATAACCCTAGTTACTTTTATTCTACTCGCAATATCTGTCGATAGTTTACGTTTTGTATTTTCGCTTTCGGGAAGCGACTTACATCCATATTCTCGGCGCCAGGTGAGCAACCAATTCCTATAAAAAAAAATGCGGTCGTAAACGCATGTTCCTCAGTTTTGAGGCACTTACAAGAAAGTTGCTAAAAACCGATGGTGGGGATAAATATTAACAAACTTCGATGATGAATCCACTAACTTTGCCAGGTTCGATACGGACCAGCGAGGTGAACTCAATCACTCATAATCAGTCACGTTATAGCGGGACTGCAAAGCGTTGGCGGACCTGCTGGTGACTTTGACGGAGCAATAATTTTTTGACTGTACCGTATAAGGGAATGATCATCTGATTAGCACTATGTCCATTCTGGTATCTGACTTTACCTTCAAATGCAGGACTCCACTAAAACAAGCCGTTCACCATCCTCCAAGTCTATCCATCCTATCGGAGTTTATAGTGGAATCAATCAGCACCTTGGGTTCCCCGAAAAACCCGCGTTCGTCCACGAACTACATTATTTTAAGACAACAGGCATTCGTTTCGGGCGCACAAATTAGTAATACTCTAAACAAAGCACTTTGTCTAGCGCATATCACCACAGACACAATGCTATCATAATGCGATAACCACGTGCAGGCTCGCAGCAGCTTGTTACAATTGAAGCGGTTTGACGACAACTTGTCGGATATGAAAGTAAAGTTAGCTTCCCTCGTCACAGCAAGAGTGCGTCTCACCTCAAGGTCATCTGTTAACAAACTACGCTTTCAAAGCGGCTTAATGATTTCACGGGTTTGCTGTCGTTGCGAATTGGCGAATGACGCTGTGGTTACTTAATTGAAATTCGAGCAAAAAATTATCGACAAACGTCTCATTTAGTGTTTTGAAACTCACCGGTTGATCTCTAATCACTTTCCAGTGCGGACATCCTTGAGAGTGTGTTTGGAGGTATACACAAAAATTATGAACGTTTTAATCTTTCGAAACCCCTGGCTAACAGGTCCCTTTCAACCGAAATTTTTGTGGCCCACTTTAAAAGTATTGTGATTCTGACCTTCTCTTTTTCTTCTGTGTTTCGTCGGTTGCAAGCTTGCGTTGAATAATTGTTATGATATATCTCTTTAAAACCTAATTCAAACGAACTCACCAATCTGGTGCATGGAAAGACACCAAACAGACAGTAAACAAATAAGCCCATAAGAATGAAGCTTGAGTATTTCATGCGGAGAAAGTACAAGTGGTCTGGCTTAATATTCTTAACAGCACTGATGGAACAGTTGCCAGTAATATGGATCATCGATTAGACTGAAAATGTGTGGTCACTTAGTTCAGTACATACGGTCACCTGACACGCAAAAAACAATCGGACGGTAAACATCGTGACGGCATTCTCCATAACCCAGGTGCGATATTCAGCAGTATGTTAAAAGGCTATTTTGCACAACATACTACAGGTGTGCTAAAGAATTTTTAGGTGGCTACACAGCTCTCCCTTAGGTGCATGCTGTGACAACGCTTTGTTCTAAATGACGAAAAGTAGCGCCAGGCCCTGCGGCCTAGTTTGGTTTATACAATACCAGCTGACGTATGTTCAATGTGCTGCCGGAGAAGCAAGTTCCAGACACCCGAATGGTGTTTTTATATTGAAAAATGATTTACTTCAAGCTGTAATACAACTTCTGCTTCAGTTTGAAGTCTTTTAATTCCAACTTTGCTTCGTCTGTCGTGAAAAAACCAACGTCCTTCTGACAGAATACGTTGGAAGTTAAAGAAGTGGTATTTTGAATTTGGCTTCATAATGCGGCCGACTGTTTGTTGGTCTGCGGTTTACTGTAACATTCGCCGTAAACTGAGAGTAAACGAGTGGCGGCGGCAGCAGCAGCAGTTGTTCGGTGTACTGTACAGTGTGCCATTTGTTACTCATTCGTGAATAGAGAATATCAGTGGCGTCGTGGAAAGTGGCCATTCCAAGTGCGGCTCACGCGGTGCTGAGAATCATGCTCAACCAACTGTCTATTTAAAGATACGGTGGATGTCAGCGCTGTCCGGTTTCAGCAAAAGACTTGCAAACCCAACTGATTTTATACAACTTGCAAGCTTAAACGACTGGCAACATAATTGTTAATGCAGTCGACTAGGCTTTTTATTAAAAAACACTAGTCCCTGGCGAATGGGTTATTCATTTTGATGCTACCAATTCACTGAGAATAGCCGGGAGATTCCAGAACTTTTACCGAGCATTTCACATCAGTCCCCCATTCGGGTTATTCACCCTGGTTAATGTGCCCACAGCGTGCTCATACAAACGCCACAATTCACATTGATCTTTTGTCACCTCGACGGTACCAAGGCCATTGACATTCACTCGGACTTCCATTGTTTCTCACTCACGGAGAATGGCAATTACGCACTGCAGGTTATTCTCCTCCGGATTGATCGGAAGGTGCCTGGCCCTCCCATTCTAACGTCGTTTTAGATCGAAAAAAGCGGTTGTTCCTGTATTACTTCTCCAACTTTAGACATTCTTTTCATTTTCTGAAGGGGGAATACATGTGCGCCGCTTGTTTGGGTATTGTACGACGCTTAACAAATCATTGTCCCTCCAAGCCGGTCTCGACAAGCGTTCGCATTAATGTTCAAGTAATTCGCTGTGTAAAGGGGGTGATAACACAATGTAGTTCAAGTTTGCATCGTGATTCCACTTTGTAACGGCCATATAAAATTGTTGAAACCTGTCCAGCAGTAGACTACCCAGGCAGCACTCACTACCGAAAACTGGCTGATAATGGAAAACACAAATTGAACACATTGACCCTCGTGTTTCGGTATCAACCCTGGAAAATAGAATACAGAGGAACAATTAAATCTAACGAAATGCGGATTGGGTTATGATTTTGCTCTCGTGGAGGATATTCCAAAATGAGTAGCCTGACCAAAACGAAGACAGGTAAGATCATCAAAAATATACTAATGAATGCAACTAACAGGGATGTATTAGGAAGTTTTTGCAACTTGTAAATGTCGTCCATTGGCCGATGTAGACAACTGAAACCAAAGAGTTTGAGCAACTTTTGTTGCATACTGGTCCTATTTTACTTCAGGTGTTAGCTAGCAATAAAACTATACAAATGAGAATATTTCCTACTGCACCTAGATTCAAATATAATAAGTAATCCCATATTGTACTATTTCACGAATGCCGCTGCACACCTGCTTATTATAGTTTTCATTTCCAGTTTCCCTACGTGGCACGGTGAAGATAAGGTAGTCTATAACTTTTGCAATCGGGGGCAATTAAACGCGGATGCTTTGGGACTTGAACCGTCCTACAAGTTCCGATCTGAATCATTTCAAGTCTGTTGTATTGCACCACTATTTATATGTACTTTCCGAAATTGTTTCTCACGGGTACATTGAGAAATATATTATCATTCTATTCCAAATGGTCACAAATTCCCAGCCAGACATGAACCGCCAGACAACCGTATAAACGCACGTGCAAGTCTCTAAAATGATGTTTTATCTCAAATGATACAACCATCCTCACGGACGACGTGACGTCTCTCTGCGTTCCTAGTTTAACTGTTTGAGTTTTATTGTGATATGCACCATTTTGTGCACAACTCCAACCTTCACTAGATTGGTGATTCTCTGTAAAAAAAAAAACGTGCTGCAGCAGCTTGGTCTCCTCTCCTGTGTCAAGACAGTACAACTTATCAATTTCAATCTAAAATTCAGTTTCAGCAGCTTCCAGTGTTATTGCAGACAAACGGTGCGATCGGACAGTAGAAAAACGACCCATATTGACGGGATGATGAACTATTTCTTGTTCACTTGAGATGGGGTAGTACGAAGAAACTTTAAGTTGTCGGAAACCCTGAGCGTCGTAGGAAACCCAGAAGCAATCTCGGGTGTAAGTGAACTCAGACCGATTTACTTAGTTTTGGCCTGCGTACCGTGCACCCATAGCGGCACTGTACAATTTGAGAGATTTTTTCACTGAACATCGACACTAAGTTCAATAGCTGGCAAAAGATCAGCACCGGTCGTTGCAATTGGTACATATGCATTGACGAATATTCAGCGAAATTTTCGTCGCAAGACTCGGTCGAGCGCAAATGAATGCTTGCGGTAGGCTGTGGTTCGACTACCACGGCAGACGAATTGCGTTAAAACATCTTTGCCGCTTCCGGTGGACTAATACTCAATTCCTCTCCAATATCAACGAAAAGTCTGATATATGCAGACTTACCTGATATGGAGAATAAGCGACACATTCAAACCGTGACCAAAAATTTGTGTCCGATAATTCACCGTCAGGTTAGCACAGTTATGTAGATTCAACAAAATCAAGGCTGTGTGCCAACACGGATAAGATATCTATCAGAATGCTACCTGATCCAGCACAGCATGCTTGTCCGAAATCCAGCTGATTATTGTGTGACGCAGTAGTGTTCAGAGCTCTAAACCACTCATCACTAACATTAGTGAGCTGTTCTCTGACTGACCAGTGCATAGATGCTTTAAAATTTTACAACGCTATACCTGTTCTAATGGCATTCTGCAAAACCTTTTCGTCTCGTTTACACATTGTCTTGATTTCCTTGCATGTATACAACTGTATTCAGCTGAAGATGAACTATCGAAAACAATTGCTCGCCACTGCTTTCTTCCGTAGTTCAGTGGGATATTTTGACAAAATAAGTGTCAGGTTGAAATTAAGCCAGGGGCAGTCGTCGCATTTACTGGTTGGCCGCAGCGTTTCGTGAAGAAATGACTCTAAAAGAACGCCGGTGACTACACTTTTGTGCACAATGATCAAGGTGATTTTGTTGCCAACAGAACTATGTATCGCTGGTCAATATATGGGAAAGCTGACAAGTGGTTAAACGTGTACTGAATGCAAACCAATTTCTGCTGCAAGCTAGCTGACCATTTGCTGCACCTGCACCGTGAGTGCAGTTAGTTGTCCAGTGAAAGTAACATGCGGTCGCTGTATTGGGATAAGTGAGGCGAGAGACGCCAACTAGAAAAATGGATTGCATTCAAGAGGCCCATCATTACTGCCGGTTAGCTGCACGATGTACATGATGGGATCGGTAAATGGCAATAGTTCACGGATAGACAAAAAGATATGGTCCAACAAGAGTTGTGGACGAATAAAGTAATTTGTATTTTGGGGTCCAGGCTACAGTTTCCTTTGTCCAGGGAGCTAGAAAACAAAAAAGTGTTGGTGTAATTTCTTCTGTTCCGACAGCCCACGTCTGTTCAGTTCGATCCATTTCAAGGCATGGTATGAAGTCGCGGAAGGGATTTCACAAATGAGCTTGCAGGGTTCCGCCAGAGTCTCCCATGGAATAGTCACAAAACCCTTGTAGCACGTTATCTGCCGGAACATGCCAATATCCCGCGGGTTTCGGTGGGCCACGTATAGAACGTTAAAGGTGATAATCTCAATAATTCACCATAGGCTAAGTAAAAATTTGTTAGTTAATTTATGCCACTGTTCCCATAAAATTTACCAGGTTTTGTCTAAATGCAGTCGTAATTTCAGTTATACTCTAGCAGCCAAGCTGTCGCGATCCCTGAGGTAGGTATGGATGATGCTTATGCTTCCCAGTGGACCCCAGGTACATCAGGAATGCACATGAGTGGACAATCGAACTCGCGACCAAATAGCACACGAGAGACCTTAGCATATAGGTCACCAGCACGTTCGCTGCATCTGTTCAGTGTGCCGCTGTTGCAACAAAAGCACGGTGGGTGTTATATCGACTGAAATCCGCGATCGCCAACCCATGTTTAGCAATGTTCAACCCACTGTGCTCGGTCATAATTCGTCACCGAATGGAACATTCTGTCAGAGCTTGGTCACCGCGTCTCGAAAAGGACGTAGCTATCCTCGAAAAAGTGAAAAGCTCGCCACACTCATGGAATGGGGTATGAAGATTCTGAACTACCAAGACTGGCCAAGCCTGCTGGACTGTTTCCCGCTCGAGCGTCGGCAAACAAGAAAGAACCTTATTAAAGTGTACAGGATTACACACCACACCGCCAAAAGTCCCCTGGCATGCTTATCCATGATAGGTCGTGACAGCGTTTTAAAGGGACATAGGTTCACGATCAGGGGAACAAGATCACGATTGGCTGCTCGATTAAATTTTTCACTAACCGCGCAGTCAACTTGTGAAACAACTTGCCTGCGAAGATTGTTGAAGCCTCCAGCACTGGGGATGCATTTAAGAGGGGGCCAGGCAAATGTTGCAGCAACCTTTGTCCTATACTGTACTGATCGACAAATGATCCGCTTGCTTCAGTGCAGCCAGGATTACTCATCTTTTTTCATTCACCCCTACCCTTAAACCCAGCCAGCACATGGGACGCTCATAGGAAGGTCGACTACCCCTGGAGTGTCCTATGACAGTCCCGTCTGGGAGGGAATAATTAATTCGTCACATATACAAAGTACGAGGAGGTTATCCAATTAGTAACGTCTAAACAGTGTTCGTTTCCGCGGCCGTGGCCATAAAGTCGATACACTTTGTAACGTTTTCCGTTTTTGTTTATATCTGCATTATATGGTATCACGCGGTAACTTGAATTTCCGGCTGGACGAAGCAGCTCTGTCGTGGGTTGACTGGTGTTCTATTGCCTCGTGAGTTGTTTTACTGCAGCAGTACCGCCGAAGGACGTTCTGCAAGGATTTACGACAAGTTAGGTATGTTTATGAATGAAATACAAGTAATCCATATGCTGTTAATCAGGTCCAGATGGTAACGTTGTAATATCCGCTTTTGTGAAAAATTGCGTTGTCCAGCTACTGTCTATGAGTAAACAAATTATAGTGGAGCCGGCTTACAAAGAATGCCCTATGATTAGTTACGAACATATGAGATTTCAAACACACCGATGAAACTTGTAATATAACGGCTCATGTTCGAATTTTGTACATGTTCAGGATGGCATATTCGGCTTACTTGGTATCGACCAATAAATGACTGTAGCATTAATGGAATATCTAGAGAATACTGTGTGACTGTTTCGTTTCACGTCTGCCATGTCCCAAGTATTTGCAGGGATACATCATTTCAAACTCATCCTTGCAACTTTATCCTGTATCTCAGGTTGCGTATTCAGTGGCTAAACAAAGTGTGCAAACGCCACGAATCAACCCGAAGCTTGTGAAGAAAAAAGTACGGCGATGTATATTAAAGGCACGTGATACAGAAAGCGCGTGAAAAACACGAGAGGCAACACAGGAAAACTCATGCTTCAAATACCAGTAACCATGACAGTGATGTTTTTGATGTCATTTTGCTGGTTTTTTTTCCATACATTTCATATAATACGATATTTCTTTCTATACAATCACTTCGATGTCACGGTGGAATGAGGTGAAGTGCTGAAGAGTCATTAATGACCACGATATGCCAGTTTGGGGCACTCAGGTGTCACTCGGGTATTCCCATAGGACGGTCGGAATAGATGGACAAGGAGAGGCCATGTATCTTTTTCGTGCGTAGTAAACGTTCGACAAGGCGTAAATAGCTTGCAGAAAAATGTGGAACTATTTACAATACTATATGGGAGACCTGGCTGGATTTTTCTCTGAGCGTCGTATGAGCGACCCGGAAGCGCACAGTTAGGACTCCCATATGACACTCAGCGGACGCTCAGGGGACACTCGGAGTGCGGTTATCGGACCTTCAGTGAACTTTCGTGCTGGCTGGGGACCACTACCGAAAGCATCTGCATCGAAAGAGAGATCAGTCTGGTCAGCCTCCAGATCACACCAATCAAGCATCAGGACGTCAAAAGACGCAGGCCTTCACCGAATTTTGGATTTGAGATTGAAATTGAAATTCAGCCTGACAAGTGGCTATCGGCCGTAAAAGTGACTGATTGTTTACAAATTTTGATGACGGTCCTCTAAATCGGGATTAGGGGTTAGTATTGTAATATGCGGCCGGAAACAGCAGACGCGCACGAGTTGAATTTGAATTGGTGACGGAGCGTGCTGTCGTGTGGATGGCGCCATCTCAGTTATCGCTTGTGTAAGTCGTGTAAATGGCTTACGGAACCTTTGGCTCGTGCTTGTTTCTTGTTGTTCCCTTTTTCAGGACTGTTGTTGGAACCTCTGCCTCGGAAGAGCGCTGTCCCCCGGTGTCTCCACATCGCCAAATAGTTGGTCCGTAGGTGTAACGGACATCCAGCGCGTAAACAACCGACTTGCATGTAACAGTATTTTGATATAACGGCTTTCTTAGTGGTTATCGTGTTTCTTCTAGATTGAGTCGGGTGGATGAATAGGTATTATGTCATTTTTGTCGGTTGTGTAAATGTACCGCGGATGTAAGCCGGATGATGTTTGTATATTGTGATTTACCGCTAGTGCGTACCGTTGGGACATATTCATAAGGTGATAATCATGCCCGTTTGTAGCCACAACGTGTGTGAATGCTTGATTTGGAAGTTCCGCTCTGTCGATCTCTCTCTGTCTTTAATCGCCTTATTTCGAACGTTCAGTAAATGATGCATGGTCACACCGCTAATTGTTGTTTCCTTGTGTCCGTGTTTCTTTTGAAGTGTTTACTGGCTCGTTGGCTGAGTCTACGTCACGTCAATGGTGCATATCCTGAAGGTAAGTTACTAGGGAAGAAAGTCTTGTTTAAAGAACACTTGCTCAAGTGATGGAAGAACGATGCTTCCTGTACTGTTTCGCCTTCTGTTGGAAGTGTTCCGATCGTCGTAGTCTGGGATGCATTATGTGCTTCCTCTGTTATTTTAGTTTATTGCTTGATGATCTGGCTATTGTGGAGGTAGGTTCGAGTGGTTAGCTTTTGCTGCCAGTAAATGATCAATACACACAACCGGAATTGGTATCGAGTTGAAATGTGATAATCTGGTCGTGCCAGATGTGAGGTCGGTGGCGCAGTGGTCAGCACGGTTGTTTGCTGAAGGCGTGGCTAGAGTTTTATTACCGACCGCAAGGAAAATATACACATTAGTGGTGAGCTCTGATGAGAGTAAAATTAGAGTCAATTCGAAAGCGACTGACTGGACAGCCTTGTATTGAGATCACCTAGGACGTCCTAAAAATCATGAACTCACTGCAGTGTAGTAGTTGCCTTATAAGTGTAACCATGCCTGTTCACATTACCTTGTGAATATGATTGTGCTACAAACCACTGCAATCAAAGTTAGTGTGTTGGCGAAGGTGTCCAGTTTTACTCGTGACAGTATAATGAATCCGCGCCATTTCCACCACTGTAGGCTACACTCATTCGAGTAACAATGTTTCAGCTATTACCGTTGGGGCAGCCGTCCCGCCATTTTGATACTTATCTCTAATCTGTAGGTCGACTAAAGTTTCCGTTGATATTCCTCGTCTCTGGTGGCTGCCGTGCGGTTGTGCTTGAGGTTCTCTCAGGTCTAAATCCCTGATGCCCCTAACTCTTGCGTGGAAGTCCGTTTGTGAATGTCACCAGTGTCACATTTTTGGTCGTGACGCTCCAGTTACTGGCGCAGGTCACACGCACGGAAACCTAAAGATGACGATGCGTTGCCTGCGGACTACAACGGTGCCCTCTGTTACAAGCAAAATTTGCTTGTAGTGAGGAAACTGCTGGACATTGATAGGGTGTTACTCAGCTTATGACATACCTACGGCAGCTGATTTATTGTAACACATGTCCTGCTGCCTATTGCTACCTAGATACCACTCGCCCTCATTCAGCAAAGTTTCTACATGCTCAACGGGCGTCTAAATCGTAATTCACGATACTTACGTCATCGAAGTATCACTGCATGCTGGCCAACCACTTCGGTTTCTCACACTCCCTTCCTTTCCACCAAGTGCACTCATATCCAGCTCACGGTGAAAGGCGGAGAGACTTACTGGTGATAAATGTAGATTTTATAACTTCGGAATACACAAAAGTCAATAATATATGCACCAGAACCCCGTTAGCCCATCTGGGAAATGGTTTCCACCGCCCCACCACTTTGGGGTGAAGTTGGATTTTTAAGCAGCCCCGCTCACCCTGCAAAGTAACCTATGGAACGGGTGAGTGCGGCGAAACGGAATGGAGGTGAAAACGGAATGAACGCATGTGTTGCATCGCAAAGCATGGCATGGATGGGTTATTGCAAACAAGAGATGGCAATGCAAATTACAGGGTGACCGCCTCAGTGAAAACAAGCAGAGCGAACCGTTAAGCGAAAAAGTGAAACTCATCAACAAAAGCGACATTCAAGTAACCAGGACATTTGGGTGTCCTGTACATTGCTCGTGTGACCACCGACAACAGTAGTCACACTGGACCCAATTAGTTACGTCCTCATCATCCAAGTACTCCTCGTCGCAACCCGAACAGTGTTTGTTGTCCACGGGCCGAATGTGTTTCCTACAGACATCATGTTTGCTCTTTCTGGTGATATAATTGGACCGTGAGGCGTCGCGAATACGGAGTATTTGGACACTGTTATCAAACTCTATATCGTCCATAATGGTCGGTTGTTCCCAGAAGCCTACTGTAGGAGATGTCATCAGCATAGGTTGTTTCCTAAGTTGTGATTCAGAGCTTGACGTTGACGGTTAACTGACCTGAGGTTGAGTTAGTGGATGGCTGAGAACCCCCGGGTCAAAGCCAACACTTTCCCGCCCGGTGTACTTACTTCCAAAGACTGTTTGACGGTCTTCATTTTCCAGTCGTACTTCTCGGCCACCGCGCTGCAGACAATCCCACGTTTTTGAAATAAGGATCCTAGTCTCCATCAGTTTGTTCACTTCACTTTTAACCTTTCGTTTAATGAAACATCCGGAACATGCACCGTCAAATTTGGGAACAGTCGGGTAAAAGCCAACGACTGCTTTGCAGTGAATCTCTTGCCTTGATTAAGTAATTATCGCGGCATCACACAAGGTGTCTGCGTGGGAGCTCACGGTTGTGGAAGAAGGAAGACGTACATGACCCATTGGGTTCTAGGCTGACCACGTGCCTATCAACAAAAGTCGCTTCCCCCGGTTGCATGTTTGAAACTCAGACGGTTTTCCTCAAATTTGTTCCACCTTTATCGAGTGCATACGGAGATAGCTGTTCAAACGCACCGGTGCCACTCATAACACTCCCGGAACGTTGACCTCTTACTAAAGGAACCGTAACCGTCCTCCTGAATTTCACTTCCAGGTGCTTACTGCGAGTTCATATTTCCTTCACACAGTCAAACAGTTTAAACTTGGTTAACAGATTGCCCTCATTATAGGTAGTGGAACAAATGTATGAAAGACAATAATTCTCGATACAAAAATAACGAGTTAAGCCAAGGACTGGACACACTAACGATTGACAATGTTCGCGAGGCGTCCAATTATTTTGGAAAGTATTTGGATTGTCCCAAACGTAGTTGAGGGTGCGAGGTAACACTGCTGAAAGTTAATGCAACAAATAAGATGTCTCAAACCCTGACGTGGTTGGAAGAGCCAGCAAGCACACGTAGCAGAGTTTATTAGAAAACATGCTGTGTTGTCGATTTTACTCAGTTCCAACAAAAATGTACAATGTCGCCGACGTATTGCTGAAGCACTGCACCAACAGCATAATTTGACGCATCTGTCGAGAGGATCAAATGAGCGGTCGGCTCTGGATTAAAATGGATGAGGGTCGTTGCGTCACTGAGTGCTTTCTTTACATCGCTGAACGCTTGTGGCGCCTCAGGACTTAAAATAACGCCCTTTTTAGAATTATGCAGCAGATCGGTTAACGGTTTTAGAAGCTGTGAGCAGTGAGG
>LUCH01008245.1:11973-22571 GCA_013368495.1 Paragonimus heterotremus | reverse complement strand
TTTCACTTACAGCTCTGTTGTTTGTTTTTTTCCTCTTCCTATACAGGGTTTGTTTTTTCTTCGTGGTTGTGTGGCAGTTAAGCATCTGTGAATCACTGATATATTGCCGTTTGTGGTGATTATGGTGATTCAATGAGGTTTGTCTATGGCGGGCTACCTAGGCCATTCAGTGCCGCAATGCTCCTTGCGAAATCAGTTGTTACTATTGGCCTACGTCAACAATCTTTCAGCAGTAACTCTCTTTCCATCATACATGCTGATGATATGCACGTTTTACGCAACGCCGGAAATGCACCTATGGCCCATGCACAATCGACTGTCATTTGATGCGTCCAACTATCGGGCCATGAACATCCGTCATCACACTACTAAGGCACACCGCATCGGTGACGATACCCTAGCCACTGTCTACCAGGAGCGCGACTAAGTTACCGTAGCTACATATGACCTCTGCCATAGTGTTAACATAATGTTGCTCTTGAAGAAGGTTATTAGCGGGCTATCAGTACTCAGCATGGCTCCCGGGAGATTGTCACTGGATACCTTCTTGCGCCACTGTAGCACACATTGAGGCCACTACTAGAAGTTAACATTGAGGTATGTACTCATCACTGGAAAAATGACGTAATCACTCTAGAGACCAGACAACTTTGTCACATCCCACTTGAGATGCCTATGGTCTGCAACACGCTGCCATAAGCTTCAACCTGGCTCGAGGTCTGGCATTAAATTACTTTCTGGGTGTTAACTTCTCTAACACTTCCTTCATCGATAGACAGTGCCAGAGTGTAGCTTTGTCAACTAAATCATATGCCCCTCTGATTTCTAAAAAACAATAGTCAACATCATTTATGAGTTTAAGCGTCTATCGAAGTGTGAAAATATAACCAACGCAGTCGTGGCCAGACTATAGCCTGGCTTGCCCATCCCATGCTACACGGTTGTTGCGCCTAGCCAACGGATTTCACTGGCTGCAAGCAGCTTCAACACAATGGGAGACAAGCTACTCCCTCGATGGCCTACACACGAAGTGCGTGAATTCTTATTGAAAATACAGTTGATGTTAGCCAAACCCCAGTCGCTTGTAATGAATTCATCCACCCGGTATTCCCGGGGCATATGCGTCAGCCATCTGACCAAGGATGATCCTCATGTACAAATTAAGCACCAGGGCCAAGTGCCGTATGATATTTCAAGATGTTGATCCCAAGTAAAACTCGTGCTTCTGGCGACGGGAAAACCAGTAACACTTAAGGCCTTGTCGACCAGTTGAATCGCTATTGGAAGTGCTTACCCCAGCGTTTTAACTATCAAGGCAAGTGATGGACAAGTTGATCATTGACTTCGCGAACTGTCTAGCTTACACCTAGCCTCCTGCTGCTCGTTATTTTTATAAGATGTGATAGCTCCCAGAAGTTCCAACTAACGATGGCTTGTTCCGTCTCGATAATGCGTTGGGTCTACTAGGCCTCGCGATTCCCTCTCAGTTATCTCCGCAGTCTTGTGCACTAAATTGTGTCCACTGCCGGATGAACTTCATTTTTTCATTCACAACGATCGTAAGCCTAATCATGAGGCACTATGGCTAGGGCCGTCACTCACCGCAACAGTGACTTGCAATAACCTCGGAGATATTATCAAAGAGGAAAAAACTGGATAAAACAAGGTTGGGCAAAGGTACTGGAAATGGTGTGGGTTCAAGCATATCATTGATTGTGATACATTGCCATCTTGGATAGTGTCTCCCACCCTCGATTTGAATGAGCACGAGAACCCCAGGCAGACAGGCGACACCTACTCATCTTGCTCAACAAAGTAGTCAAGATCTTTTTATTCTATCTTGTTACTGGACCACCGCTGCGCTCTTTTATTCAACTGATAGATTACTCCGATAAGGTTCAGGAATTTCGAGGGATCGCACGGTAACCCAGCGGTTGACAGCTGAATTAACAATAGTATCACATGAGGTAGTACCACACTTGTACACTACACGCCGGTCATATTTTAAATGTCTCAATGTCACCTGGTCTGCGAAATCCTAAAGTAGAAATAAGTGCATTCTGATAGTTGTAGAGCTCTTGTTTCTCTACTCGTTTAGGTACGTTATGGTGTGCTTGTTACTTGCTGTAGTTATTTTGTGTTCAGTGTGGATATATAGTTCAGGTACGTCAGTTTGCGCTTGATGAAGAAGTAGGTTTCCACCGAAATAAAGGGAGAACTTGGCACATACCGACGATTGATCAGAATTCACGTGAGTGCTGCAGCATGATTTATAATCTTGGAAACAGCCACATCACTGATGATTGACGACTGTATGGTCAATCTGCATCCGAGATTGGTCTAGCAATGGATGTTACTAGGTGCCGCATTGACGTCTAAGACGCCGAAAATTAATACTCATCAGAGACACTGTTAACAGTACAGAGCAAAAACAACTCTACCGTTGTCAGTTCGACAAATACCGTAAGTGCTAGCCATCTATGTTACACCTGTCAGCAATTCGCCAGGTCTCCAGTCGATGTTACAATGTCAGTGGGCCGCGTAGTGTGCAGAAGGTTAGTGAGCCGGTGTTAACCTTCATCTTCAGTTGTGTCCGGCCCGAGATCTGACAATACATTTTCTTCAGAATATGTACGTATCTCTCGGGCATATCCCCCCTTGGTAGACAGTCCTAAAGTGCAGCTCACTCAACTGAATCAAACACCCACCTGGTATCCAAAAAAGCAGCAATTATTTACCTTCTATACGAATGGCAGAAATTGTGCGTTCGGCGACTTATGACGATGTGATCATTGCAGTCACGGTGGGTGATCTGTGACGCTTCAGAAACTTGATCTTCAGTGAGACTTGTGTTTCCGGAGGTAGAGCGAAGTCAACAAACCAGTGGACACGGATAGAGCCCAAGGACGTAGTCAGTGCGTGGGTGGACATTTGAATCGCGATTGGAAAGGTTAAGCCCAGCGTTGTAAGCGTCGTTACAGGTTTTGAGTAAGCTCACCATTACCCTCATAGACCACCTCACTCACACGTGGTTTTCTGCTACCCGTTGTTTGGTGAAGATGGGAAGGCGTTCGAGAGTTCTTAGTAGCAGGGGTTTGTGTCATCTCGATAACGCGTTGTATTCATCAACATTCGCGATCCTCTCCTGGTTGCTTCCGGAGTTCCAAGCGAATGGTCTTGCCAGCTGAATCGTACTTACTACTGAACGGAATAATCCGACGTACGTCAAGAAGTCCAGGTGATTGCACATGGACCAACTGAACGAGGAATGCTGCAGCACGAGACAACAACGAACTTACACACTGCATGCCGTATATGTGCTCAGTGTGTTTCACTGTCTCCTTGTAGGTGGGGTCCTAGGCTAAAGGCAAGTGCACTCTGGTAGATGTAGGATGCTCTTATCCCTGCCAGTTTAGATACACGGATTTTTGGTTGATGACGAAGGGGTTTCTCACCAAGTCACATCGTGAAATTGACACACACCACATCGGAATTCACAGACGCGTTTCAGATTTATTCACAGCCACTGATACCTGACGGTTATATGGTCAATTTATGTTCACGATTGGATCGGCGATGGCGGTTGGTAGATGGCACACTGGTTCCTGCAACATCGAAAACTGGTACTTGCCAGAAACAGGCTGTTATCGGCCGGGAGTTGAAACAGACGTTTACCATTGTCTGTTCGACGAGTACCGTAAGAGTGCGTGCCACCTAAATCACGCTCGTTAGTACTTAGCCTATCTACCTGAGTATCTGAGTCTCCAACTAGTATTGTGGTGTACCTGGGCCGCACGATTTGCAGAAGGTTAATGAGCTGATTATGAAAATAATCTTTAACTACGTCTGGTCTACTATCTGTGAGAGCATATGCTGCAACAACACGCGGACAGTGTTTATGATGATCGCTTCTTGGTGCTCTAATCATACCTTCGAGTCTTCCGACGTCAAAACTGATGTTGTTGGGTGTCCTATCAGGCAGCTGTTTCTGTGCGTATGTATCCATGGAAATTCCAACACCGGCTTGACCAGTGGCTCGAGTTGCACATTTACGACTATGGTGAAACGGCCGATGGGGATCAATCATCATCGGCGTATCAGAGTATCTCACTGATGCTTTACTGCCACACAACAATGAACAAAAAAGCGAACCCAGTACAAGGAGAGAAGAACGAAAAAAGAGAGAGGAAAGGATCTAACTAGTAAAAATATCTGAGTCTATATTCAATCATTCAACATCAAGGTAACTACTCCGTACAAACAAAAAGCGAGCTGTAAGCGAAACTAAGGCGGAAATTGAAGGGATAATACTTCTGTAAATTCCAGAAACCGCGTTTTAGCGAGACATCAGGTAACGATAGCAAGAGTCCGCACTATACATACGAGAACTGTCCGCTGATCGATCTGCGTACGTATTCAAGCATTAAAGATGGCAAGATTAATTTATATCCTGAGAACAAGCGGGGGGTTTGCTTCAATGAGACAAATGCATAAGCTTAGTGTTTGGTACACCGTGCTTTTGGAGACGACTTCCATCAGGAACAACAACTGAGACATGTCTTTAATGTGTGTCCTAAAACAGGATTTGAAGTTACCAAGTAAAGGATCATTTGTTGAACAGGAGATCGTTAGGCTTACTTTGGTACTGTGAAATGTAACGGGAGAGGAGATTCACAATTGTTTATAGGATTATATGTCCGCAGTTGTGCGTGCAGGATATTTCTCCGTTGTCCAAACCAAAGAAGGGATTGACTTGAGAGGCTCCACTGGGAACCTTTGGTTCAAGTGGAACTTTATTCCCGAAGCAACGGGTGAAGCGCTTAGTTCCTAGTCAATGGGAGTCCGCTTTTCAAGTTTAGTCCATCCACCCAAAGTGTCCAGTGCACTTTAAGTGAAATTACAATGGAAGCAACTCATTCTTTCGAAGGCACGCTTGGAAAGGCGGACCTAGTATGGAAGATCTGCCAATTCGGTTGATCGAAGACCAGCAGAGTTGTTGTGACGCCTGCATCCTGTTGCTGGGATGCGGTGACTAAAATGGTTTGTAAGCTGTTGAAAGTTTTATTTTCCCCGGAAATTGTTTTTCGAGAGCAGTTAAGGAGATAGTTTATATTAACTAGACGTTGGCGGTATAAGAAATTAACCGGATAATAGACCTGTTTTACCCGTTCCATCAACTGCTTTTGTGAATTTGAACAAGACTCGTCAATTTCGGTGCACTTGATTCCTCCACCCCTGTTACTTTCAGTAGTCCTTAATACATTTTGTAACTTTCAGGTCAGGTAGTTGAAAAGCAACCCTGGAATGTGAACTATTTCAAAAGGCTGCTCAGTGATCTTCTCAATGTTTTTATTTTATTGTAAGTTTTTTGTTGCTTAAAACCCAACTTTGGTGGGTTTAATCATAGCTTTCAGACAATGCTGCCGTTAGATGTAAGTTGTTGGAATTGACTGATGTTTCTTAATCGTTTAAGCTATTTCGAGATGGATCTTCTAATCAGCGAAGTAGTTGGGGCGGAGGGTAGGTTTATTCTTGTACACCGTCCTCTTTATACTGTGTTCTGTACTAGTCCCCCAAGACCTCCAGGAAGACGTTTTGGCGGGCCTTGTGGACCGAGTGGAGGTAAGTAGTCATCCGTTTAACTCCACTGCTCGAGCACTGTGTGTAGATGTTCCATTCATTGTAATCTTCCCATTTTGTGATAAATGCCATGGTAAATGTTCCTCGTATCCCTTTTTTAAAAGCCAGTTCGGATTTTGTAGTTCACAGCTTCAAAATCATAGAGCAGTTGTTGCCTTCTGACTCATCTTTCCCAGGGTTCCAGTACCGGGTTCACAGTGTTAAGTAAATATATCACAGTTAGGCACGATATTGCCTACTGTTATCATAGCATGTTTTGAAAAGGGAAAGAGTTCGAAATGCTGTTGTCTGTCTGAAATGTTTCACAACATTCTACCTATGTATAAGCCCCCGGTAGATCAGTGGCAGCACTACCAGAGATCAATTAATCGTTCGTCACTTCGAACCATAATCACCGTAACTGTTTCCCTCTAGATTTCGATAGCCTGACAGTGTTTCAAGTCCACTCTTGTTCCTTTATGACTTGACTGCGAGCATCTTGTAAGGTAAGCATTAGAAATTGTGCTTTGTTGCCTGTTACCATCATTAGCTTTATCGAACACCTTACTGATTAAAAGCTGTTAATTTCCTTCAGCATTGATGATTGCGAAGGTATGTTTCACCTTCGTTAGCTGTGACTTCAGCTCATCCCGTGCCTCCTGAAAAGAGGGATGTATAATGCGTGTGTGTAGTTTGTCTTAGCGTACCCGTGACGAGGATGACTTGTCTTTATTAACCAAGTCCATGTAGTACACGATAATTTCACGCCAGCAACACAACCGTTTAGTAGTGGACTTCTCGTTAAATTTCGGACTCACCATCATTTAAGCAAGTAATAAAACCGTGTACCCCGCGATGTTGGACCGTTCGCCGGCAAAACATTTTTCGCAGCAGTTGGTTAGAGTCACGAAGCAATCAGGTAATGGCATGATCACGAATTATGATGACCTTGGCTGTCCTTTTGAGTAAACGTGGTAGATGTTGCTCTCTAAACTGTGGACTTCATAATCACCCGAATTACTGGTTAGAAACGCTCTCCAGTGTGATAGCATGTTGTGTTAAAAGTCGTACCTGCATCTATAGAATTACTTTCTCTTTAAAATTTCTTCCGTTTCCTTTTCTCAAAGGTTTCCATTCTGAATTGTCTCTGACATTGTTATGTGAATCGGCACCTTGATTCATACTATCATCTGACCAGGATTGATGTTGTAGAGTTGCCGAAGGGCTCGAATTTACAACCGCATGGTTGATGCCGAATGTCACTTTCACTAAGCCATTTCTTTATTCTGTTCGCCTTTTGACATGCTTATGCTGAGATTTGCGTCAATCACAGCGTTCAAAGTGTACCAGGTCCGCTAAATCTCCTGATCGCTTTCTTGACTTTTTATTTTCATATCACATGGTTAGATCAAGTGATGTATGCTGGTTCAGGGCTATCAGCTTCCCACTTGTCTCTTAGATGTTTTTGTCAACAGTCGGTTGATACCGCTCGTAGATCGTGCCAGAATGAAAACTGCAACAGTGAACCCGAGTAGACAGAGCATACTCACGTTGCAGTGATGTGTAAACACCATTCGCCAAACAACGCGGTTGGGGGACCAATTGGAACGGTCCCGTGTATGTGTGTGGATAAACTGTATGCTAAAAGTCTTTCACTCACGTGGCAGGATGTACCGGTTGATGTGGGTCACCCTAAGTTGTAATCATCAGCCGCAGGCGCACATGCCAAGTGGCAACACAGGTGGACAAACTATCAAGTACGCTTTGTTAGGTGAATGAAGTCATGTTGCATCTTTACAGTTTCAACAAACCACAATGATACGACGGTTACCATGTTGCCCTACCGGTGGAGATTTTGATTGTTAAACAGAAAGTCGGTTTAGTTGAGTCACTACGCTGTTAGTTCATCTGGTTTAACTACTAAACAGTCGGACACAGATTGCACGTGTTGTTTCTTTACGCCATCATAACCCAACTGATTCTGCTAATTCCATCACGCTGTGCTGCTCGTGTGTAACTAGATGGGACGCTCTGGAAATCGATGCTTCGGAACCACTGTAATTGAACTATTCGTCCTGCTTCATTGTTGCAATTTTACATCTACCTTCGGACTATTTGACTGGTAGAGCACGCAAGCCATGTTGCTCGGAGAAGCTCGGATAATGAGGCTTATTTAAAATTATAAATAGTTTAATGTTTCATGGGTTGCATTTGTGCCATTTTTTATTTTTTTTTTTATTATTTGAAAGAGAAATGGTGCGTGTATGTGCACTGTTGCTGTCGTCTCCATTAGTTGGGTATTCAACTGGCCAATAGCAGCATCTATTTAGCAACGGTTCTCACTGATTTTCCGACCACGATCATTTCTAAGTATTCCTTGTTTCGCATGGTTTGGAACTGAGGAAGTACTGGAAACAGGAATCTGCCTTTGCCAACTTTGGGATTTCTTGATATGACAGTGTGCATTTTTCACCAACTGAGACGAAATATAGTGCACTTTGCACTATTTTCCTCCGGACCGCCTTCCCTGTACCCCGACGGGAAACCGGTTTAATCGCTCCATTGCTTGTGTGCATAGTTTCTTAGCTAAATTCGCTCGGATCAGTGAGCTCCTTAACTCAACGTGACAGTGCTACTTGATAGAGTGATTCATTTTCATTTCGAAATTGGCTTCAGAATCCCATCTAGTGATTTTCACCTAGGCGACCCCCTAACTAGTTGAGTCAGTTGGCGGCGCCATTTCTGTCTATCGATCAATCAACTTGTCTAATGATTTGAACGAGTGGTAGTGGACAAGGAGGCTAATATTCAAGGCCGTTTTGTTAACCAGAACGTGTTTGTGTGGGTGTATGCATGGCGCTCATCCGACGTGATCGTCCGAGTACGTTCATATAGGCGCACCGGAACGGCTGCGTGTGTTGTACATGACACAACCTGACAAACCATTCTTGGGTTTGACACACTCACCCAAAACTATGCCAACTATTGGGGTCACCTTTTGAAAGTACAGTAGTGGTAGCGCAATCCGGATTTTGGTCACGGAACTTGCATAGTTTTCTAGATAATGTCGGTGTTGAGCAGATGCTATCAAATAGGAAACAGACGAATAAGTCTACCAGTGGTCAACTACAAAGCATACAACGACCTACTTGAACAATTTTTGCACTCACTAAACAGTCTATATTGTCTGGTTCACGAGGGTTCAATGAATTCTAGCGAACTCTTGTTCTTCATTGCTTGCCGAGTTTGTCCACTGAATTGCGTCAGTGACTTGACCAGTCACTTTGACAAATGCTCAGTCATTTCAACGTGAGTTTAGGTTTGTTTTACTCAGGTTAGTATCATTGCAACTACGCGTGATCTCGTAAATGGCATAGAAAATAAAATTATTGGTTGCGTTACGTATCATACTTTCAGACACATGTGTCAGGTTGTAGGTATGTCGATATTATTTGTGAGAAGGAAACGTTTCTTGTGGTCTGAACGTCTATCTTATCTTGTCTGTTGCGGATAATTTTTCCGAACGAGTTTTTCTTCATCCTTCAAGTTTTCCCGGAATCGTCTGGCACGATTGAACAGACTGTAGACTAAACCGGATTTAACCAGATGGCTCGAAATTTGGAAGTTATAGATACTGTATACTTCTGGTCGTTTTGCGGCATGTCATATGTTTAAGAGTTCCATCTGATCGTTTTATTAAAATAATATTTAAAAATGGCATATTATCGTTCGATTCCACCTCGAAGGGTTAGCGCGTAACCTATGCATTTGGCATAAGATTTTAACTATTCTGATCAAATGAAAATACGGGTTTACAAAGAAGGGTAACGGCCATGTTGTCCAATAACAATCTTTCAGTCACTGCTGTTTTTATGAAACCCAGACAACTCTCGTTCGCCATTCCGTCAACTTGGTTGTACGCAGTGCGTTCAAAGTAAAATCGGATAGTTTCTATACACAAGAGGGTGACTCCTTCGCTGTACTTCAAGTGTACGTTACGAGAAGGAATAAAATTGCACCACTAGTGAACAGTATGATAAATTGACGCATGTGTGAATAGGGTACCAACATCGTTGGAATACGTGATATGTGGATTGGCTAAGATTGCATCATTAATTTTGCTTTTGTTGGACTTTTTACGTGCATGCTTGCGATGTGTGACTAAATGAGACAAAATGGAATGGTAACGTCTCATCATATATCTGATTTCAACAATGATAAAGTGATCAACTGGGACCCATGGTTTCAAACATCTGTGCTTTATGATCTTTCCTGTGGTTTTGTTATCTCATTCATTCATTCATTCATAGTGGCCATGAACCTGTCTAAGCGGTGCTTTGGTTCGAGCCGCCACTCATCGCAGTGATGACAGGAAATACCTTAGGAAAATCGACATGTATCGAAAGAGATAAAAATGTATAAAAACTTGGTTTAGCGGAGGACCTAGAAATGTTGTGGTGGTGCAGACACCACTAAGTACGACACGTCATCCTCTCCGATAGTGTTGTTAACTGGCTATTTGAGCGACCACAAACTTTTAAACAGAAGAGACGACACCTACCTACTTAACTCAACAGAATAGTCAGGGTCGTCCTAATTTCTTACGACATTGCTTGACTACCACGCATTTTTATCCAATTGTTCGTGGCTTTAGTACGTGATGCTACTGTCTGTATTATCTATGTTCTATATGGTTTGCTCCCGTGTTATTTTTCAGGTTCTCCGGATGCACCACCGATGGCTGGCGGTGGATGAGGCTAATTCTGTCCTTTTTTAAGTCATGTGTAATCCGGCGTACGATTCAGACGTATTGGATAGCATGACAAAGGAGGACAGGTGACCGCAATCTTCATCCTTCATCTTGGTCTTTTTGAGAATTGTCAGTGTGAATTATTGTGACGATTGCGTGGTAAATCCGACTTGTGGATCCACGCTATCTGATGTATCCACTGAACCAACTTGAAAACTACTTGTTATCT